>JAAIIK010000296.1:64069-103067 GCA_014706435.1 Silurus glanis
TATCTTATCTTATCTTATCTTATCTTATCTTATCTTATCTTATCTTATATTTTATCGGAGGGTGAGGACTTCCCGATCGAGCTCTAGACACTTCTTTTTGATAGTGCTGTACCTGTGCTTGCACAGCAAGAGCTTACAGATGATATACAGCATGGGGCGCTCCTACAAACTCTATTCACTTGAGCAAGGCCCTTAAACCTCTGTGCTCCAGGGGTGCTGTATCATGGCTGACTCCTTGCTCTGATCCCAGCTTCTTATCATCACTGGGATATGCAAAGGAAGAATTCCACTGTGTTGTAATGTATATATGACAAATCAGAAGGCCCTTTGCTTTACGTTGTGAGACCTCTAATACAGCAAACAATTAAGGCTCAAGCACTTGTCACAGTTGCATCCATCATTGTGAAAAAACGTCCAACTCATACTTTTTGAGGGTTTGATTAATTGCTCCACTAAGCTTCTTCTTCTTTTTTTTTTTTTTGCTGTTCCTATTAGGGGTCACCACAGCAGATCATCCTTCTCCATACTATTCTTCCTCTACATCTGCCTCTTTCAAACCAACTACCTGCATGTCTTCCTTCACCACATTCATGAACCTCGTTATTGGCCTTCCCTTTTTTTCCTCCTTCCTGGTGGCTCTATCCTCAGTATTCTCCTACCGATATGAAGTAGGAGAATACCATACAACATAGCAGGTCTCACCACAGTCCTATAAACTTTCCCATTCACTCTCACAGATACTCTTCTATCACAAATCACTCTTGCCACTCTTCTCTGCCCACTCCACCCTCTGCCTGCAGGCTTTTCTTTACTTCTCTAACACACTCTTCATTACTTTGCACTGTTGACCCCAGGTACCTGAACTCCTCCACCTTCTCCACCTCTTCTCCCTGCAACCGCACCCCTCCACTGCCCTCCCTCTCATTCACACACATGTACTCTGTCTTACTCCTACTGACTTTCATTCCCCTTCTCTCCAGCGTGTACCTCCACCTCTCCAGACTCTTCTCCACCTGCTCACTACTCTCACCACAAATTACAATATCATCTGCAAACATCATAGTCCAGGGAGACTCCTGTTTGACCTCATCCTTCAACCTGTCCATCACCACTGCAAACAGGAAAGGGCATAATGCAGTTCCAACCTCCACCTTGAACCAGTCTGTCGTTCCTACTGCACACTTCACTGCTGTCACACTGCCCTCATACATGTCCTGCACCACCCTCACATACTTCTCTGACACACCAGACTTCCTCATACAACACACCAGACTTCCTCATACAACACACCAATTCCTCTCTCGGCACCCTGTAGTACGCTTTATCTAAATCCACAAACACACAATGCAACTCCTTCTGACCTTCTCTATGTGAACCATACTGTTGAAATTATACTGTGGCTCACAGATGGTCACCTCTTCTCTCAGCCTGGCTTCCACTACTCTTTTCCATAACTTAATGGTGTGACTGTAGTTACTACAGGTCTGCACATGTCCTTTATTCTTAAAGATCTGTACCAGCACACTCCTTCTCCGTTCCTCAGGCATCCTCTCACCTTCCAGAAGCTTATTAAACAATCTTGGTAAAAACTCCACTGCCATCTCTCCTAAACATCTCCATGTCTGGCCAATCGCTACAAATCCTTTTCTCCTTCCTTAGTGTCCAACTTTTCCTACAGCATCTCATATGCCTTTTCTTTGGCTTTTGCCACATCCTTCTTTACCTGTTGCCACATCTCCTTGTACTCCTGCCTACTTTTCTCATCACTCTGTCAATCTCAATTCTGTTTCTCCAAACTCTTTCTATTATACTCTCCTGCACTTCCTCATTTCACCACCTATTTCCAGATGTTACACCAAGTACCTTTCTATCTGTCTCCCTTATCACGTCTGTAGTAGTTGCCCAAGCACCTCTTCACCACCACCGAGCCTCTGTCTGACCACTTCCATGAATCTCACACTACAGTCTTCTTCTTTCAGTTCCCACCATCTTATTCTTCTTTCAGTCCTCACTCTCCTCCTCTTCTTTACCTCCAAAACCATCCTACAGACCACCATCCGATGCTGCCCAGCAACACTGTCCCCTGCCAACACCTTACAGTCTCCAATCTCCTTCAGGTTGCATCTCCTGCATAGAACATAGTCCACCTATGTGCACCTTCTTCCACTCTTATACGTCACCCTATGATCCTCCTTCTTCTTAAAATACGTATTTACTACTGTCATTTTCATCCTTTAAACAAAATCTACCAACATCTGCCCTTCCACATTCCTCTTCTTGAGGGAATACCTACCATCACCTCCTCATCACCTCTGTTCCGTTTACCTACATGCCTATTGAAGTCTGCCTTAATTACCAATTGTTCATTCCTAGGTGCACCTTCTACCACTTCATCTAACTCACTCCGGAAATTTTCCTTCTCCTATAATGAGAATAATGAACATTGTCTCAGAACAGCTTTACACAGATAATGTGGAGATAAAAATGAATAAGATGTTCTTTATAAGTGTTTGTCCCTGATGAGCAAGCTGGTGGCGACTGTGGCAAGGACAAACTCCCCAAGATGGCATAAGGAAGAAACCTTGAGAGGAACCAGACTCAAAAGTGAAGCCATCCTCATCAGTGTTGCAACGATTTGTCCATTTATTGCATATAAACAATGTTGCGGGATACAGTGATGATGATCAAAAGCAAACTGTAGTCCCGAGACAGTGTAGCAGACTGTCGACGTTAACTACAGTCCAAATCCTCAAAGCTCCCATTCTTACTCTGGAATTTCATGGAACCACCCAGCTGCACAGAGTGGCCTCTAATCAAAGAGAACACTATCCAGAGGCAGGCCTGGACGAAGTGGGAAGATCCACGGAGGGAAGAGGGGCAGGAACAGTGGTCACTGGAACCTCATGAGCATGTTTAACTCGACCGAGAGAGAGAGAGTGAGAGTGAGAGAGAGAGAGAGAGAGAGAGAGAGAGAGAGAGAAAAGGGGTGACAGGAAGAGAAGAATATGGATTATTATGTGTTCTTATTGTTGTATGAAAGTTAAGGTCACTGTGTAGTTGGGGATTTCGGCATGACTTGCTATTGCAGCATAACTAAAAGAGAGACTCAGAAGGTAACACTGACATGAGGGATCTCTGGTATAAGGGACGACCCGCCACACCACCGTCAACAGCATACAAATATCCCAGTTCACCAAACACTCTTTATCCACGATCCCTCCAGATCTGCTCCTTTACCTAAGAAAGATCAACTGATAAAAGACTTGACTAAATAAATATTTTTTCAGTCTCTACTTGAACACTGAGACTGTGTCTGAGTCCCGAACACTGATTGAAAGGTTGTTCCATAACTGTGGGGTTTATAAGAGAAACATCTGCCCCCTGCTGGAGTCTTCATTATTTGAGGTACCAACAGATAGCCTGCACCTTTTGATCTAAGCAGGCGTAGAGGATCATACTGGTACAGAAGTTCAATCATTTGGTCCTAGTAAAAGTACTTCCGTCTTATCCGAGTTGAGCAGAAGAAAGTTATCAAGCATCCACTGTCTAATGTCCTTTACACACTCCTCAACATTGTTATGCTGATCTCTCTTATCTGGTTTTGCTGAAATATACAGCTGTGTATCATCAGCATAGCAGTTATGTATAATTTCACCCAGAGGCAGCAGATATAAAGAGAAAAGCAGTGGGCCTAAGACAGATCCTTGTGGAACACCAAACTTTACCTCAGAGAGTGTGGAGAACTCACCATTTACATCAACAAACTGATAGCGATCAGTCAAATAAGACCTAAGCCAGGAGAGAGCTGTTCCCTTTATTCCAACAACATTCTCCAGTCCAGCAAGCAGGAGATTATGATCAATTGTGTCAAAAGCTGCACTGAGGTCGAGCAAAACTAGTAAAAAGACAAAACCCTGATCAGAGGCCAATAACAGTCATTTACCACCTTAACTAGCGCCGTCTCTGTGCTATGATGAGGCTGAAGTTCTGACTGATACATTTCACAAATGTTATTCCTCAGTAGATGTGAGCAGAACTGCTGTGCTACAACCTTTTCTAGAATCTTGGAGATAAAGGGGAGGTTTGATATTGGACTGTAGTTGGACAGCTGACAGGGTGAAGGTCAGGTTTCTTAATTAGGGGGTTGATAACTGCAGTTTGAAGGATTTTGGTACATAACCAGTGCTAATGGAAGAGTTTATCAGACGTTTATTGAAGAGGGCCTCTCTCCACACCAGACTTCCACATAGGGCATCACTATGCCTCATCATGTTGGCCAGAAAGCCTGGGTGCCCTTCAGAGACCTGTCCCTGAGGGCAGCCTCCTGGAGGCTCTCTCTGCACCTCATTAGGCCTTGGCAGACCACTTTAAGCCCCTTAGGGTCCTCCACTGCCACGCGATCTTCCTCTTTCCCCATCTGAAGGGCCTCCAAGCCTGTCTGGTAGTTGCATCACTGACAGTCCCTTGTTGTCTTTGCAATGATTATATACAAGCTGTTTATTATTTTTTTACCCTGGCACTAGAACCTAGCTAGACAGATCATTCCCAACAAATGGAAACAAACCTAATTTGACAATCAGAAAAATACATGAAATATATTATAATTTTTGTTACAGGGTGTGGAAGTGTAATCTGACAGAGGAAAGCTGTAGAACTCTGTCCTCAGTTCTCAGCTCAAACTCCTCCAGACTGAGAGAACTGAACCTGAGTCACAATAACCTGCAGGATTCAGGAGTGACGCTGCTCTCTGCTGGACTGGAGACTCCACACTGTACACTGGAGATACTGAGGTACACACCACATGCACACACCCCACACACACACACACACACACACAGAGTAGTTATACAATAATAAGGAATTACTCTGGACCTCTGCTACATGGTTTTAGAGGACATCGACCTCTCTGCTTCCTGTGCTGCACTTGGTTACTCTGACAACTCTCTGGTTCACCTCATTCCTACTTATAAGCATAAATTAAAACTAGTCACTACAGAGAAGAAATTGACAGATGAAGCCAAATTTGAAATTGCAGGACTGCTTTCAATTGCACAGACTGGGTTCTATGTGAAATTGGAGCACCACATATCCACCCCAACCACCATTTGCAGAAAATTCAACAATGACAAACCATTGTTTGCTGCTTGGGAAGTGATAGCTCATTTGTTTAGGCTCTGGGTTACTGGGGCTCTCTATCATGGCTGACCCTGTGCTCTGATGTGTAGATATGTGTAGAAAGCACACACGTGACAAGTATACATGACACCCAACCAAGTCATTCTCTTTTGCCTAAAAACCTGTTCAGTTCAGGTCATGCTGATCTTTGATTGATCACTGGAACTGAGCATGGTCCCATCATGCTTCATGATACCTGGTCCCATAAAAACCTGCATCTTTGGACAAAATGGCAACAGACCAGTTACCTTTACCATGTATGAATCTCACTTTCTGTCATAGTCAGTGTGTCTTGTATCTGTACGTAATGTACTGTTCTTACTGTTCTCAATGCTTGTCCAATAAAGCTGATTCTGTAACAGGTGAACAAGAAACACTGCATATATAGATAGAATAATAGATTAAATTAGGGATGTGGGAGCTCAGTGGTCAAGGCTCTGGGTTGTTGTTCAGAAGGTTGGGGGTATCATCAAGCTGTCACTTTTGAGCCTGTGAGCAAGACCCTTAACCCTCTTTGCTCCAGGGGCACTGTGACATACCTGACCGTGTGCTCCGACCCCAGCTTCCTACTTTGCTGGGATATGTGAAGAAGAAATAATTTCCATGTGGGATCAATAATGTATTCTTTAAATAAAACTGGAAAATAGTTGTAACTAAATGTGACAGAAATTATAAATCTAACATTGACTATTTCAAGAAAGGCAGGAGGAAGCTCCCTGACTGGAACATCAAGTCAAGTCAATAAGCTTTTATTGTCATTTCCAGAACCCTGGTGCTACTGTACATTGAAAAACATAGAGCTACATCACACAACATAAAGCTACATAGCAGAACACAGAGTTAAGGACTAAAGTAAGTGTCCATGCCACGTAAAGTGCATCGTGTGCAACTGACTGTAAACAGTGCAAACGAAAAACAGTAAAGACAGACAACACAAGACAGTGTGGGAGAAATACACAAAACCCAAAACACATAATTGCACCGACCAGTAAACCTACTGCATCTCAGCAGGAAAATGCTTCAAAACAGCTTTCCTAATGGCAGGATGGTGAAGAGTGTGTGTGAGGAGTGTGTGTGTAAGGAGTGTGTGTGTGAGGGGTGTGTGTGTGTGCGTGTGTGTGTGTGTGTGTGTGTGTGTGTGAGGTGTGTGGGGTCGTCCACAATGCTGTTGGCGTTGCGGATACAGCGTGTGGTGTAAGTGTCCATGATAGAGGGTAGAGAGACCCCAATGATGTTCCCAGCTGTCCTCACTATCCTCTGTAGGGTCTTGTGATCTGAGGCGGTGCAGTTCCCAAACCAGGCAATGATGGTCCCTCTGTAGAACAGGATTAGGATGGGGGGAGTGAGATGGGCTTTTCTCAGCCTTCTCAGGAAGTAGGTGCTGCTTTCTTGGTGATGGAGCTGGTGTTGAGTGACCAGGCAGATGTACACCAAGAAATTTGGTGCTCTTGATGATCTCAACGGAGGATCGATCGATGATCAGTGGAAAATGGCGGCTCTGTTCTCTCCTGAAGTCAACAACCATCTCTTTGGTTTTGTCAACGTTCAGAGACAGGTTGTTGCTCCACATCAGGCTGTTAACTGTTTCACCTCCTCTCTGTATGCTGACTCATCATTCTTGCTGATGAGACCCACCAGTTCGGCGAACTTGATGATGTGTTTCCGATCCGGACTGACAGAGGTCTCCCAGCCAGGAAGTACAGAATCCAGTTGCAGAAGGAGGTGTTTAGGCCCAGTAGGCTCAGCTTCTCAATCAGGTGCTGAGGGATGATTGTGTTAAATGTTGAACTGCAAACTGAAGAGCATTTGTACTCAAGTGTCCTTATTCTCCAGGTGGGTGAGGGCCAGATAAAGGGGTGTAGAGATGGCATCATCCATGGAATGGTTTGGATGATACACAAACTGCATGAGGTCCATTGATGGTGGTAGCTGGGACTTGATGTGCCTCATGACGAGCCTCTCAAAGCTCTTCATCACAATGGGTGTGAGTGCGACGGGATGATAGTCATTGAGACAGGAGACTGTAGACTTCTTCAGCATGGGGATGATGGTCAACGTCTTAAGGGATATAGGAACAACGTTGATGCTAAGGGAGATGTTGAAGATGTCTGTAAAGACATCCACTAGCTGTTCTACACATTCCCTGAGCACTCTGCCAGGAATGTTGTTTGGTCCAGCAGACATCCGTGGGTTAACTCTGCATAGAGTTTTCCTCACTTCAACTGTGGTTAGATGTAGCACCTGGTCACCGGGAGGAGGCACCGTCTTCCTTGTAGTTTGTGATCGAATGGATGCCCTGCCACATGCGCCGGGTGTCTCCGCTGTCCTGAAAGTGGCTGTGGTCCAGTCCGTGAGCATTCTGCAGGTCGCTAATAGCCACATAGAGTTCACACAATGCCTCCTTAGCTTTTGGGAATGTACACTCCGACAATAAAAACAGTGGTAAATTCCCATGGGAAATAAAATGGCCTGTATCTTACAGTCACAAACTGCAGTAACAATGAGCAATAGTGGGAGACAAGCACAGAGATCTTGATATAAAAACACAGAGCTGCTCTTCTGTTGGCATGAAACACGGCTTGCCCATCTAGTTAGATGGCAGCGTCCAGAACTCTGAGCAAGGTCTCTCCGTGAAAACAAAGACGTAACAGTCTCTAAACTGTAAAGATGTGAAAAACACGATTTTGGATCCGGAGAGGCTGCTGCAAGCTACTGCCACACTGCCATGTTGGCACCATTATTACAGGTTTGTGTGTTAAACATGGTGTCCTAATCATGGGTGGAAAGACACCTACAAAAAGTGTTTGTAAGCTTTGATATTTCTTAATAAGTTAGTACTAAATCCTGAATTTATCTCACTCTAGGCTACTCTGCAGTAGGATTTAAAATATAATACAGTGGAACCCCGGTTTATGAGCATAATTTGTTCCAAAAACCGTGCTCACAAACCAATTTACTCGTATTTCGATTCAAGTTTTCCCATACTATATTTTGTGTATAATATGCTATATAAAGGCTGAGGTTTGTATATCAGATTTTTGCTTGCAAGCCAATGCAAATTTCAACAAAAGATTCTGCTCGTAGTACACTCGTAAACTCGTAAACCACTTTACTCACAAAGTTCTAATGGAGTTTTCTATTATACATTGTTTTTATTTTATTTTAAAAAATCATATGGCCAAAGGGGGTGTCATTTAACTTTAAAGATTTTGTGTACTGAATGGTTCCGTTGCTAAACCTCAGTGAATAAAGTGTGAAAAGATTTTCTTTTTCTTTCAGGATGTCTGAGTGCAGGATTACAGATGAAGGATGTGCTGCTCTGGCTTCAGCTCTGAGATTAAATTCCTCATTGCATCTGAGAGAACTGAATCTGTACAACAATGAAGAAGGAGAATCAGGATTGAATCTGCTCAATGATCTACTGAAGGATCCACACTGTAACCTGGAGAAACTGATGTGAGTTACAGTAGAGAGGTACAGTTTCCATGTTCCATCAAATGTTATCTTGAAAGGTATAGGTCAAAGGTCATCATTAATAATTTTCTTTACAGGTGGAAGGTTAGATAAAGATAAAGGTGATTAATAGGTTGACTAGGCGTGATGATGGAGTGGAAGATTAAATAAAGATAAATATGGAGTAAAATTTGCAGGTTTTATTATTAAGAGAGTGGTTAAACAGGCAGGGTCGACAGCATCAAATAGAGACATCCAAGGAGTGACAAAAAGTTAATCTAAAAACAGTCAATGGTTGGGGCAGGCAGCATACAATCATAAATGTGGTAAACAGTTCAAGGTCAAACACAAAGACAATATAACATGGTGTCAGCTCGCTTGAGCACTTCCGGCATTGCTGTTTCCACCCCTAAGGAACCGCCCCCTTGCAACCTGCTACCCGGAAATGGCGTCCACTTATACCAAAATGGATCCACTTTTGAAAAGATTTTACAACATAAAATATTCAATATAGATTATCGTCATCTGTTTTTTTTTTAATGCAGAAAAAGGGTGCATATTTCTTTTCAAATTCTAAGTATCAGGTCACATCCACTGGAGCCATGAAAAAATAAAAGGCCATTTTCAGCCTGAGGGACGAAATAATACTCATGTGACTGGAGATCAAAGTACAACTTCTCTCATTTTTTACAAAAAGAGCAAATGTTTTGCATGTTTTAAGAGCAGTTTTGTTATAAATTTCCAGAAACTAAAAAGTATATACTTTTTCAGATCTGATTTGACTTTGATTTCTGTATCGATAATATAGTTTGTTGTGGGAGAAATGTAATCTTCTTCTTCTTTCGGCTTCTCCCATTAGGGGGCGCCACAGCAGATCATCCGTCTCCATACCCCCCTGTCCTCTACATCTGCCTCTTTCACACCAACTACCTCCTCCTTGGTCTTCCTCTTTTCCTCCTTCCTGGTGTCTCCATCCTCAGCATTCTCCTACTGATATACCCCATGAAACTATGACTTTAATATAATAACTAAAATATGTGTATGAAAATGCAGTAGGTTTGGTGTATGTGTACGAACAAACACGAATCTTTTACCTTTCATCTGCAAAGAAAAGAATGTTTGATGTTGATGACCAGCTTACACCTGTCAAGATAACTTTTGATGGAAAATACAAACTGCACCTGACTGTTATAGAGAATACTGTATAATATTCATCATTCCAAACCTTTTCCTTTATGATTTATAATTCCACTGTCCTCCTCACACACTGTACAGGAGTGTGTGTGTGTGTGTGTGTGTGTGTGTGTGTGTGTGTGTGTGTTAGTCATTCTGTCCTGTTCTGTGTCTTACAGTATTGAGGTGTCTCACTCTAAAGCTTCACCCACCAGCACCAATAGAACTCCTCAAACCTCCAGCTTCTTTTCCTGGCTGAAGTTTTGGTGAAGTGTTAGAACCTGTCCCACATTTCCAGCAGTCTGGTAGCTGAATCTTTTCTATACAGATTTAGAAAGTCCACAACAATTTCTGTAATTGATCACATCCTTTTATCCCCTCAGCTAAACGTTACTTCAGGCTTTATTTTTTTATATTGCAAAGTCAAATCCTTCAGCATCTTTACACGTGCCAGAGAGATCATCACATCATCACAATGATTACACAAACACACATCTGTCCATGTTGTAGCTAACATTTCTGTAATGTGTTGTTGCTTTCAAAACATTAATTAACTCGTTGTGTTGTAAAATCAGAATCAGAGAGAGTTTCTCCACAGATGATTGAATCATAATAATGATGCTAATTTATTCTCTTTGATTTTCGGTTCAATGTATCCTGCTTGAGAGAGAGAGAGAGAGAGAGAATGGTTGGAGGACTCATCTGTAGGTGAGGGTTTTGGAAACAATGACTTGATGGTCAGTATGTAATGAAGATGTGCTGATGATCCTGATCATTGTGGAGCTGCAATGTTGTAAGCTACCATTATTGTATAACATGTTGAATCATGATGCTGTGTGCTGTCAGGATGTGGCAGGTCGCAGAAATGTGATAAATAATGACTGAATCATGTTAATAAGAAAGTTAAAACATGTCTGATTAGCTTGCTAGCTAGTTAGCTAACATATAAACTTCCATTAGATTTTACTATAAATCTTTTGCATATGCTAAATAATTGCATCTTTATTAAGTCATTTATAAATAACAAAGACATTTATTCATTAACTAGGAACTACACATCTTAATATTTTCTGAGATCATTATTACTCTTACCTGAGAATTAGGAGGAATAAACTTTCTGATTTTTGTTCGATATTTTCCACTGCTTTTTATTAAGTCCTGAAAGAATCAGTGAATTACACAATACACTACACTTTACTCTTCATGTACATCCTGACACTCGGCCTGAATATAAACTATTACTATTGAACAACACTTAAAAATGTATAGGGTGTGTGTGTGTGTGTGTGTGTGTGTGTGTGCAGGGACTGAAGGGGGTAGAAGTAGACAATGCTTTTCTCTCTCCTGCTTTGGCCTCCACATATTTTGTTGTGTTTGTGTTTGTGTTTTTGTGCAGCCTGTGTTTTTTGTAATTTCTGTTTAGATTCCAAACATTGTGTTTCCTGGTTCTGTCATCTCTCTCTCCTTTATCACTACACATAATCCATTTTAGATGCTTCCTGCTTGTGGACCAGCCTTTGCTCTGGTCATTAAAAATGGAGGTAAACTTTTGCACAGTAAGGTGGAGAGGTTTTGCCATGAATACGTTGGATTTTTCCCCTCCAGAATACCAGAGGGAACCCTTGTCATGGTTAATTCGAGTATTCCACTCCAGAGCACATTGTCACACATACTGGAATTTTCCTCTTTTGTTGTTACTGTTTCACATTTGAATTTTGTACAACTGTTTGTGTTTATTTATTACTCATAGTATATCATTTCTGTATTTTCACTGTTTCCTCATTAAAGAATTAAGTTGTAAGTTACGACTAATTGTGAGTCGTATGTGTTTTTTCACACTATAGTTTCCCAGTTTTCTCTAACCTTAGCATAACCCTTTCTTCCAGTGTTTTTTTTTATTATTGTTTGCATTTCATTAAAAATAGCTGTAATATTTCTTTACAGCAGAATGAGGTTAGAATGACAACATGAGATGATTCCACAAAAAAAAAACTAGGCCTCGTATACCATCAGTGTTCTGTTTCTGATTTCTAGGCCTGTATCTATTCCTTCTTAGGGAATTTCCCTCTGAGATTAATAAAATGATCTCTTTATCTATTTTTTATTAGCAGTGATCAGTGGGGACTGAGGCTGAGGCAGGGCACTGACTCAGGGCAGTGTTTATGGAGGGCACAGGGGCAGTAGAAAGAGATTGTGATGTTCTAGCTTCAGAAGCAGCTAGAGGTAGCAGCAGCACTACAATGTGCAACAGATCAGCTCTAAGTAGTGATACAATCGTGTTCACGAGACTGAAACCTTTCACTTGCTCATGTCATGTATGTTGGCAGTCTTTCATAGTGAATATTTTTAGTGCAAAGTTTTATAGAAATCCAGGTAAATTCACCAAACTTACTCTAATAATCAGTAATGAATGATCATAACTATGCATATAAACGAGCTCTGAAGAGAAGCTGTACTTATGTAAAATTAAATATTTTTCTTAATTTGAGAAAAAAGTAAATAAGAGAAACACATTTCTTAGTTCATTTCTTACTATTAGTACTGTGTGTGCAGAACAGAACAATGGTTGTGGTTTTGATAACTAAAGTGGACTGCATTTACCTGCTGATCAAATGCTGTAGATAAACAAGCAGACAGGAAGTAAAACTACAGTAACAGCTGCTGCTCTCTGTAAAGGACTGCTGCTGAAAATGACAAATTACACCTGCTGAAGATAAAAGACACCACATGCAGATGGAATTCTGATGAATTTACTCTTCCCCACTTTAGATTTTCTGGGAGAATGGGAGGCCCTTATGCCTGTAACTTCCTCACTAAAGTCCACACACAGGTTGTCCATTAAGGTGTGGTTTAATTTACAGTATGTCTGGTCTTTCTACAATATTGTGTACATGTAATCTGTTTGTGAGCCATTTTCATAAAATGTTATAGACCCTGCTTTAATGCCCCAGACACCTCCAGCTCTTTATAAATCCCAGATCCCTTTGTGGTAGCAACCATTCATGTAAATGTCACCAGGTGTGTTCTTTATCAACATAAACATGTTTCCATATTTACAGTCCCTTCAGTAGACTGTGTGTGTGTGCGTGTGCGTGTGTGTGTGTGTGTGTGTGTGTGTGTGTGAGAGAGAGAGAGAGAGAGAGAGAGAGAGAGAGAGAGAGAGATCCACCCTCTGGAATGTAAAACAGATTAAACCAGTTTACTGTTCAGTGTCTCTTTGTTTGTGAAGTTTTCTGGAAGCCACACTGAGAACATCTACATTTTATATAAATATATAAATAAAAAACTGTTAATAAACTACTAAATGAATGGGTTAATAACACTAATTTAAGGGTCAGGTTATGTGTTTTAGTTGTGTTTGTTGACAGATTTACAGTGTTTACATTTAAACTCGCATTACAGTAGGATTTAAAGAAATCTAAACGCTAATGAGATTATAGTGTACGACTGAAACACCCACATAATGTGAGCATCCAAATCCAAACATGACTGTGAAGAAATGTTAACTACATTCTAACTATAAGTATCTAAGTAAAGTAAATATTTCATGTGCACACACACACACACACACACACACACACACACACATCAGATTCATATATACAGAGAAACAGATATTATTGATATGAGGAGTTTGATCACTAAGTGAAGAAATGAAAATAAAGTACTTTAAGATGAACACACTGTTTCTGTGTTTTAGTCTGATGGAGAAGAGATCCTGTTCCTGTTGTTGTATGGAGCACCAGGGTTCAGGAGGAAGATGTTTCATTTCACTGTGTAATGCGTCAGATATATACTGTATGGTTGAAATGACAATAAAAGCTTCTTGACTTGAATCCCAGCTGTGTGTCCATGAAGAGTCAATGCATCTTCCATTTAAATTAAAGCCAGTTCTACTGATCCAATGTAAAGACGATTAAAAATAATCCTAAATAACACATTGAAGATATGTTAATATGCCACTAAAATGATTTCCATTGACATCTTTAAGATGTTTTTTAAATTGGTGATGTAGTTGATGCTGTATGTCTGAACAAAACACAAGCCATGAGGTTACAGAATAATTCCCAAAGCTCAAAGACAGAACCATGTTCAGACACAAATCCTTGGAAGGAAACAAAGCTGAGAAAACAAGGGGGAAAAGGGTTGTAGTCTGGAAGGTGACCAAGATCATGGATTTAACACTCTTATTTAAATACAAACAATTGATTTGGAGAAAGTCTAGCAGTGTTTAATCACCTGGACCAACCCTGGGGGGTGTAGTTCTTTTCAAACACTCAAAAAACACTAACTGTACCAGGGATCTCATTTATAAACATGGTGTATGCTGGAATCATGTTTATGCCACTTCCTATGCAAAGGTTGTGATCTATTACAAAAAAACTTGACGGGGAATCTGCGCACCTGTAAATAAACTTTGAGCCATGCATACGCACATTATAGTAACAAGGGGAACTGGAGACACAGGTGAAGGTGAACTGAAGTCAGGTTATAGAAAGTCAATGTAAGAAGAACGGTCATAAGCATTGATGCTTTGCACACATTTTATTATACACCACATCATACATTAAATCCACATTATCATGAAGATTAAATCCAGCAGTGTTATTTATGCTTGTACTGAGTGATAATTGTTTCTTACCATCTTATTAAATCAAATCTTAAATCAAAAATCATTCTAAATATTTAATAAACGCAGTCTCAACAGCACATTGTTCACTACAGGAGTGCAGGAGGAGGAAAGGCCTGACTGCATGTGTAACGGTGTGTAAAATAGTTAAATTAATGCATGAATGGGGACAGCGCCATCTGTCTGTTGCGTGATGGCATTTAGCACGTGAAATAGGGACCGCCCACAGCAGAGATAATGAGACTATGCTGTGGGTAAGTCGCACGTTTTCAGCAGCTGGAGAATTAAATGTTAAATTGGTTAAAAACACGTAACTAACTGCTTTATTGCTGATTTATTCTGCAATTAACTATTTGTGGAACTGTTTATGTGTTTGGCGTCGAATGTGGTGTTTTATATTGAGTTATTTTTAGTTTGTTTTACGAGGCCTAATCTTAATCGATTGTGCATTGTCTTTGTTTTATGTAGAAGTTTTCTTTTAATTCTCCATACGGGTTCCCTTATTTCCTCCTTATTGTTCTCCATTGTGCAGCTCAGCAGAAAGGACTGCCCAGGCAAGACCGTCACATTGGTGCTGTGACGTTGTGATGACGCTGTGTTGCTTTGGGCCACGTCTTCAAGCAAGTTGTTAAGAGATTGCTGTGCTGCTGCGTTCTGGAAGCATCAATCATCAGTTGAACAGCTCGTCATTGGTTCACAGCCTTCCTTAAGGGACTCCTTGCTTTATCCTTTTTCAGTTCATTGGACAGTTCACTCTGATTATTAATATTGAGTCTGTTTATTTGTGTATGTAGACTTGTAGCACATTTTAATGCCCAAAATGAATAACAGCAATAGAGGTTAGCAATTCACTCCTAGTCCAGTGGGCATTGGCAGAGGGGTTTTAGGTGTCCCATTCCCTTTTCAATAAACAGCCCCAATAGTGATAGTAGACCTGGCCTTACCAGAAGGGTGTGCACTGCAAGCGCATGTGATGCATCTGACATGCAGTCAAATACCAATCATAATCCTAGTGAAGTAATCACGTCAACACCTAATGCTGAACATGGCGTTCCTGATATGTTAGGGCAAATGAGTTCAATTGTCCATCAGATTGGTCAACAGTTAGCAGACAACATTATATCTCATCTTAGTCCTTTTAGCACAGACACTCCGAATAGACAACACCCTGATGATAATTAAGCCTACTAGCTCTTCAAGCATGGCCAATTTGTCACAAAACCAAATAATCCACCACAGAAAAGTCAAGGAGCCACCTTCATTCAGAGGGGATGATTCTGACGCAATTGAAATTGAGGAATGGGAAGATCTGATGAGGACATTTGTCAAAAAGTGGGACATGAGTGTCGATGAACATGTAGATGAAATCCTTGTACATCTGCGTGGTAGAGCAAAAGATGTAGTAAAATTCTGGATCAGGAACTGTGACTCCTCCACAACTGTCTGCCCAAATTCTGTTACAGCCTGCTGTGTAAACATTTTAGCTGTAATCATTATTCGCCTGTCCCTCTTGCTGATTTTTACACTACCTTGCCAGAGGAGGATGAGAATCCGTACAACTACTGGCTGAGACTCAACAAAGCAGCAGATGTCGCTTCAGAATGCCTGCGAGAGCAAGGTAAAATGCTTGACAAGCCCAGTGTGGAAATTGTGCACATGTTTATCAAACTCGCGGCCGTTTCTCGGTCATGCTCGGCAGCACCACGCCCCCTTGATGACGTCATGGAATTCCCGGCTCGCTTCTCCGGCGACAGGGCAGAGTGGGGCAGATTTTTACGGAGCGTAGGCGGATACATGGAGGCATATTCGTCTTTCTAACCCTCAGAAAGAGCGAAGATTGCGCTCCATATCTCTCTACTGTCTGGAGAATCCCTCTCTCTGGCCAGTGAGTTGTGGAGCAGGACTGGAGGTGAATCCGGCTCGTGCGCCTGTTTCATCCGGCTTCTCTCCAGGAAACTCGGGTTGGTCACAGCGGATCCAGAGTGGCCCCGAAAGCTCCTCTCCGCTCCAGAGTAGCCCCCGAGAGCTTCTCTCTGCTCCAGAGTGGCCCCGAAAGCTCCTCTCCACTCCAGAGTGGCCCCGAGAGCGCCTCTCCGCTCCAGAGTGGCCCCAAGAGCTCCTCTCCGCTCCAGAGTGGCCTCGAGAGCTCCTTTCCGCTCGTTCGTGATGTCGCGGTCCGAGATACCTCTAAGGGCAACCCCACAGACCCAGGTTTCTCTAAAAGCGATGTCTCGCTCCCGAGCTCCTCCGAAGGCGACGTCTCGCTCCAGAGCTCCTCCAAAGGCGACGTCTCGCTCCCGAGCTCCTCCGAAGGCAACGTCTTGCTCCCGAGCTCCTCTGAAAGCGACATACCACCTCAGAGTCCCTCTCAAGATGACGCCACATGACCGGGCTCCACTCAAGGCGATATCTCGCCTCCAAGTTCCCCGGAGGGTGACATTATGCCAATGAACCCCGCCGAGGTCATCACTCGGCCTCTGAGCTCCCTCGAGGATGTCGTTTGGCCTCAGGACTCCCTCATGGGTGTCGTTCCGTCTCTGGTCTCCGTCCAGGGGGTCTTCCAGCCCGGTCCAGCCCGGTCCAGGTTTTAGTGGTAGGGATGGCTCTGCTCCAGGCCTTCGTGGGGGACATCGGTCAGTTCCTGACCTCCGTGATGGGCATCCCTCAGCCTCCAGTCTCCGCTGAGGGCGTTACTCCGCTCCCGGTCTCCCTGGAGAACCCCTCTCTACTCCAGTCCTCCGCGGTGGGCATCACGCAACCTCCGGTCTCCACCGAGGACATCGCTCTGCTCCTCCCCTCTGTGGTGGACATCACTCCATTCCAGACCTCCACAGTGGGCGTCACTCAGCCCCTGGACACCACCGAGGGCGTCTCTCAGCCTCTACTCTCCGCTTTGGGGGTCCCTATCCTCACCGGAGACGTCTCTCTGCCTCCGGTCTCCGTGGTGGACGTCTCTCCACCTCCGGTCTCCGCCGAGGGCGTCGCTTTGCTCCAGGTCTCTGTGGTGGACGTCTCTCCGCCTCCAGTCTTTGCCGAGGGCTTTGCTCCGTTCCTGGCCTCCGCGTTGGGCTGTGCTCCGTTCCGGGACCCCGCTGGGGTCGTTATCCCGTTCCAGCTCTCCGCAGGGGTGGTCGCTCCGCCTCGGGCCCTTCCCGGCTTTTCCCGGTTCCGTGGCGGTTCCAGCCGGGTCCCCTTCGACCCTGGACGATTGGAGGGGCCCTCCTCCGAGTGCCCCGTGCCACCGGGCTTTCTGTGGGTTGGGGGCATCCGGTGCCGCCCCTTTGGGGGGGGGGGGTGTCAGGAATCCCCCTGCCACGCCCCCTTCGGCGGCTGTCAATCCTCGGCATTCCCTGAAGCACCCTGCTTCTTCTCCCGTGCGTGCCCCGCCCGCACGAAGCTCCTCGCCATCATGCTGATCACACACACCTGACTCTCATTCACTCACTTATCCCATCTCCTATTTAAGCCCCTCACCTCCACACACTCGCTGTCTGTTATTGTTTGTTCATGTTGGTGTATGTCGGCTCATGTCGGACTGTGTTTTCGCGTATGCTTTTCCAGCTACGTACTCCTCGCTCTCTCCACGGCTGCGCGTCCCTTTCGAATAGTGAGTATGCTTCTCCTCTTGTTCCGGTGTGGAATAAGAATGGTGATCTGAGGATCTGTACCGACTTTCGATGGTTAAACGCCAGAACAGTAAAAGACGCCCATCCTCTACCACACCAGTCAGACGCCTTAGCTGCTCTTGGGGGGAATGCTTTCATGTAATTCAGGAGGTACTGAGCTCCAACAGATGTTACCACTTTTGGATTTTAATGTTTCAGAAGGAGAGGAAGCAGCTTCAACACCGGTGACCTCCTCATCAGACCCATCAGATGTGTCTGTGTCTTCTGGTTGATACTCTACATTGTCTTCCTCCTCAGAAACCTGCTCATCTGTTTCGCTATGCTGCTCTGTGTCCTCTGTATCATTTTCAGCAAAGAGATGATTGAGAGCTTGGCTTGTTGTAAATCTTCTCATTTTTTGCATGCTGCAAACTGGAGATTCACTCTGCAAGTCACCAACTCTAAACTGAATTGGTCTTATGCATGTCTTACATGTCTGTTTTTGTTTGTTTGTTTTGTTTGATCAGGGAAGGCGACAAACAGGCAAAGAGAGAAGCCCTTAACTAAAGCTTACAGGGATAGGAGAGGAGCTGTCTTTCAGTGATCTGTTGGCTGACTGTGTTAGTGAGCTGACTGTGTGTCTATGATTTCAGTTTTGGTACTAATTATTGTTTTAAAATGTTATATTATAACTGGGTCGAAACCGACCCTAACAACACAAAGGTCATAATTTTAATCAGAGAATTTTATAATTTAGTTAAAGAGATTTTTTTTGTTTTATTTTGTTTAAATAGAGGTTCCTGACAAAGTAAAAAAAATTTGATGCAATAAACACATAAGGAAGGTTAAATAACACAAGAGGAAGGTTAAAGTGTATTTATCGATTAATCATGCAGTTACAAGCTGTGACCAGCAGCTAGTGCAGAGAGTGCTGTTGCAGGCTGTGACCAACAGATGGTGCAGATGTACAGAGTTTTAAGCTGAGAGTGAAAGTAAAAGTCAGAGCCGCCTTTTAAAGAGGAACTGTTCCATCACACACACGGTTCTAGAACCCACACACACTGTGCGCGTAATGAAGTGTTTTATTAGATTTATTATCATCATCATAAAAACACTACAGACTGCTTATAGAATAAAGAAATAAAAGCTTTCAACTCATGTCACATTTAAACCTGTGAACATCAGTTCCAGCACTAAAGGTTTCTTCCTAAAGTCACAGCTGCATATAAACAGGAAGTGAAGCACAGCGCCACCATGTGAGCAGAGAAACATAAAGAACACAGAGAGACTCCCAATCTACAGCTGTGTTCCACATTTCACTAGATTTAACTCAGCTTTATCTTTTCTACACCACATTTTACACTCGTTCTCTACTACATGCTGGATCTCTGTACACACTGTGCATAAGTATTCACCCCCTCCTGGGGCAGATCTTTGGTGTGTGTATTTAGGCAGCACTGAGAATATACACTTATACCATGTTCAGTCTGAATACTCCATTCTGATTGGCTGGAGTGTGTGTGTTCAACACCCCCCCCCTCTCTTTCTCTCTCTCTCTCTCTCTCTCTCTCTCTCTCTCTCTCGCTCTTTCTCTCTCGCTCTCTCTCTTTATTGAAACTCTGTTATTTGATCAGTTCAGTCAGTTTTACTCTGCAAACATCATTGACCAGGTGATGATCCATGACTAGATGTGAGATCTTACACCATGTTAATGATCTCTGCTTCACCTCGGGCTGTTCTTCACCTCTATTATTGAATCTGTTATGTGGAGAACTTGTCTTCTAGAAGAGGTGGGAGGTGGAGGTGCTGGTGTGTGTTTGGTTTTGTAGGTAAACATCAATGTGGTAAATCTGATGTGAGAAGCTACAGGAAGTCAGTGGAGGAAGCTCATAATATTGATGTAAAAAAGTCCACAAATAAAAGAGTAAGTTGTGTAAGTTTTCACCTGCATTCACCTGCAGACTCCCGTCCCTGAGAAGCTCCTAAATCACTTCTGCTTCCATTTCCATCAGAATCACATCATCAGCAGAACAGAGTCGATCCGTGTGTAAATTAAGTGTCATGTGATGTCAATATAAATCACCTTTCTGTGTGTGTGTGTGTGTGTGTGGGTGTGTGTATGTGTGTGTGTGTGTGTGTGTGTGTGTGTGTGTGTGTGTGTATTTATGAACACAGGATTTCCAACATGAGTCTCCCTGCTGAACCAGACACAAAATCAGACAAGAGGTGAGAGAGAGAAATCTGATCCCATTCAGCAACAATAAACAGATCAGACTCACAGATCAGATCTGATGTGTGTTTATGACTTTATTGAAACTCATATTTAGATGTTGAAGAGCAGCAGATATTATTGATATGAGGAGTTTGATCACTAAGTGAAGAAATGAAAGGACTGTAATAATAAATAATAATAAAGTAGTTTAAGATGAACTTACACACTGTCTGTGTGTGTTTTAGTCTGATGGAGAAGAGATCAGACTCACCAGATCCCAGCTGTGTGTCCATGAAGAGTGACCAGTCGATGCCTCATCCATTTCACTTTAAAGGCAGTTCTACTGATCCGAGGTAAAGATTCTGTAGAAAATAAAACTGTGTGATTACAGACAGAAACCTGCTCCAGATATCTGATCTAAACTTCACAACACTGTTTATTAAATCTTTTACATAAAAACATCTCCCACAGTAGCTAGAGCTCTAGATTAAAAAGAAGATAATGGAAATGTTCTTGACCAGACTTGCTTGTTTTTATTTGTGAAATATCAACAGTGAGTTCCTTGTGTCTGTCAACACACTTGGCCAATAAGCCTGATTCTGATTATTTTCTCTGATGCTGGAGTTCTGATTACAGCTAAATATTTTAGTTTTATTTCTATCAATTGTATTCATATTTTGTCTCTAATAACATCTGTATTCTAGATTGTTTTGTTTTGTTTTCCCAAATGTGTGCCTCAAAACAGTTCTGTCTCTGAGCTGTTTTGAGGCACACATTTGGGAAAACAAAACTGTAATATTTCTACAGCTTTGAAGGCCCTTAAGAACCCATAAGCTCCAATAGATGGTGTTCAGAACCACAGCCAAGCTAAGCAAACAACATAAATGGGTTTATATCTGTGGTGATTAGGAACCTAAAAGTTGGTCTGATGGAAGTTCATAGATGCATCATGCTAGTGACAGCTGGCTTCAGCAGCTATAGTTTCCTCGCCTGACTTTACCATTACCATTAAACTGTATATTTTTCACAGAATCCAAAAGAAGAAATTCAAAAGTAGCAGCAAAACAGAACAAGATAATCAGCCAAGCAGCACACTGCAAACCGGTAAGGGTTCTAATTCATGATTCTTTTTACACTTCAAATTCGGAAGAACTTCAGGAGTGTTTTACATTAGATTAGATTAGATTAGATTCAACTTTATTGTCATTACACATGTACAAGTACAAGGCAACGAAATGCAGTTTGGGTCTAACCAGAGTGCGATAACAGCAAGTGCAGGATATACAGTTTTTACATGATTTACATAGATAAATAGAATGATAATATAGACTATAAACAGTAGTTTAAAGATGTATATGTACTATAAATGTAGTATACAGATTAATATATATATATATGTACTATGAAAATAATTACAGATGAATATGAATATATATGTACTATGAACAATAGTATACAGATGAAATTATATATATATATGTATGTACTGTGAACATAATATACAGATGCCTATTACTATACACAGAGATTTACAGAAGGATGTGAACGGTGAACATAATAAATTATTACTATGAACAGAGAACGGGTATATATACAATGGTAAATAATGATGAGCAGCAATACAAAGAAGAGCAGTGTGCAAATGAGCAAAGGTTTGTGTAAACAGTCCGTGCAATAACAAAGTGTGGGGTGAGAAATGATCAGTGTTCCGGTGAGCACAAGTTTTTGAGTAGACAGTCCATTATAGAAATAACGAAGTGTGAGGAAAATGTGGTAGTGTATCAGTGAGTGGCAGAGTTCAGTAAAGAGACAGCTTTAGGAAAAAAGCTGTTCTTTAGTCGGCTGGTCCTGGTCCGGAGGCACCTGAAACGCCTGCCGGAGGGCAGAAGAGTAAACAGTCTATGGGCCGGATGAGAGGAATCCTTAAGAATGCTGCGAGCTCGACGCAGACAGCGTTTCTCTTGAATGTCCTCCATGGCTGGGAGTGAAGTCCCTGTGATGCGCTGGGCAGTTTTCACCACCCGCTGCAGTGCCTTACGCTCTGCAACAGAGCAGCTCCCATACCAGACTGTGACACAGCTGGTCAGGATGCTTTCTACTGCGCAGCGGTAGAAGTTCACCAGGATATCCGAGGAGAGCTGATTTTTCTTGAGTGTCCTCAGGAAAAAGAGGCGCTGGTGAGCCTTCTTGACTAGGCTGGAGGTGTTGATAGCCCAGGACAGGTCCGCCGAGATGTGGATCCCCAGTAACTTGAAACTGGAGACGCGCTCAACAGCCATCCCATTGATGTGGGTGGTGTCATGTGTGCCTCTTGTCTCCTTCCTGAAGTCCACAATAAGCTCCTTTGTCTTGGAGGTGTTAAGGAGCAGGTTATTGTTACTGCACCATGTAGCTAGGTGCTGGATCTCCTCCCTGTAGGCAGTCTCATCATTGTTGGTGATGAGACCGATCACGGTAGTGTCATCTGCAAACTTGATGATGGAGTTAGATCCATTCACAGGCCTGCAGTCGGAGGTGAAGAGGGAGTAGAGGAAGGGGCTCAGCACACAGCCCTGTGGTACACCAGTGTTGAGTGTGATGGTGTTGGAGCAGATGGAGCCAGATCGAACCTGCTGGGGTCTGTTGGTCAGAAAGTCCATGACCCAGTTGCAGGTGGAGGTGTTAATGCCCAGATCTACAAGTTTGGCTATTAACTTGGATGGAATGATGGTATTAAATGCTGAGCTGAAGTCAACAAACAGCATACGTGCATAAGTGTTTTTATTGTCCAAGTGTGTGAGCACAGAGTGCAGTGCCATGGAAACTGCATCTTCTGTGCTCCTATTGCTTCGGTAGCAAACTGGTGAGGGTCTAATATGGATGGCAGAGAGTCCTTCAGGTGAGCCAGGACCAGCCGCTCAAAGCACTTCATGACAATGGGTGTCAGTGCTACAGGGCGGTAGTCGTTCAGGCATGTTGGGCTGGAGTGTTTCGGCACTGGCACAATGGAGGTGCGTTTAAAGCAAGTGGGAACAGCTGCTTGGGCAAGAGACAGGTTGAAGATGTCGGTAAAGACCCCAGCGAGCTGCACAGCACATGCCCTGAGTACGCGTCCAGGGATGTTGTCTGGTCCAGCGGCTTTGTGTGCGCTGATCCGGCTCAGTGCACTGCAGACATCTGTGGAGGAGAGTGTGAATGGAGAGTGATCACCCGAGTGTTTGAGCTTTGTGGCAGTTTCTCTGTTGTCTCTCTCAAAGCGAGCATAAAAGTCATTAAGCTCATTCAAGAAGAGAACATCAGTGGCAGCGGGGGTGGAGTGGGAGGATTTGTAATCACTGATGGCCTGGATGCCTTGCCACATGCGTCGAGGTTCAGAGTTGTGAAAATGTTCCTCTATCTTTTGTTTGTAGCATTGCTTGGCATCTTTGATGCCCCTCTTCAGGTTAGCTCTGGATGTGCTATAGGCTTGAGCGTCGCCTGACCTGAAGGCAGTAGTGCGTGCCTTCAGCAGGAGGCGCACCTCCTTGTTCATCCATGGCTTCTGATTTGGGTATGTGATGATCTGTTTCTGAGTAGTAACACTGTCTACGGTTGAACTGATGTAATCCAGTACAGAGGAGGTGTAGCAGTTGATGTCTGTGTGAGAGTCACTGGTGGCCTGAGAAGCAAATGTACTCCAGTCTGTGTGTGAAAACCTTTCCTGAAGTGTGAAATCTGCCTCTGTGGGCCACACCTTGATGGTTCTCACTGATGGCTTTAGCCGGTTGATGAGGGGTGCATATTTGGGGGTGAGAAACAGAGAAAGGTGATCTGACTGTCCCAGGTGGGGGAGAGGGGTCGCAACGTATGCTCCAGCCATGTTTGTGTATACATGGTCTAAAGTTTTGTTCCCTCTGGTGTGACATGAAACATGCTGATGAAATTTTGGAAGCACTGCCTTTAAGTTCGAGTGATTAAAATCTCCCGCAACAATAAACGCAGCTTCCGGGTGAACAGGCTGTTGTTTACTGATGGCCGCATAAAGTTCTTTCATAGCGAGCTTAGCATCAGCATCGGGGGGAATGTAAGCAGCAGTAATAATAGTAAAAGTGAACTCCCGCGGTAGATAAAACGGTCTACATTTAACCATGAGAAACTCCAGGTTAGCTGAACAATGACTCTCGACAATAACAGAGTTCGTGCACCAAGCTTTGTTAACATAAATGCACAATCCACCGCCTCTGGTCTTACCGGAGCCATCTAATGTCCTATCCGCCCGGAGTGTGTGTCGTCCCGCTAGCTCAATAGCGTTGTCCAGAATGCCGCTGTGTAGCCATGTTTCCGTGAAGATCATGACATTACAGTTCCGAAGTTTCATGCTGTATGTAATGCTGAGTCGAATCTCCTCCATTTTGTTCACCAGTGACCGAACATTGGCGAGGAAGATGCTGGGTAAAGAGAGCCGGTGTGGTGTTAGCTTTAGCTTAGCTTTCACTCCACCACGCTTCCCCCGCCTTTGTTTACGATCTCGACACCGCCTGCGAGCATTTCCGCCCGGCCGAGTAGAGTGAGCTGCCTCGGGTGCTCTGATGATCTCAGGAAGGAGATGAAGGTTGTCGATAAAACTGTCGGGAAGTCGTAAACCAATATCCAAAAGCTCACGTCGGGTGTAGGATGTATATGCACAGCTGTTCTGCACGAACAGACCCGATATGAGCAACAGAAATACCGCAAAATTGCAGATTCTGGAGAGACCCTGAGCCTCGCGATGTGCTCGCGCCGCCATCACCTTCTTATAAACAATTCTGGGAATAGTGGAGATTGGTCTGAAATGTAAAATTACATATAAACTTAAATATAAATATAAAGGTTTTCTATGCATGGAATTAATCAGTATTTAATAAAAAGAATATATATACACATTTTTAAAGCATCATTTTATATTTCTGAATAGAAATACTTTATAATGTAAAAAATATTGATTTAGAATAATACCATTATGAAGTGTTTGTACAATATTTTCCATCTTATATTTTTCTCTTGTTTATTAGAGGAACACCGTGTCTCTTTGTGTCACACAATCCTCAAATCCAACCTGAAAGAGAAGTTTAAAAGAGTTAATGAAGGAATCTCACAGCATGGAAGTTCAACACTTCTGAATGAGATCTACACAGAGCTCTACATCACAGAGGGAGGGAGTGGAGACGTTAATAAAGAACATGAGGTGAGACAGATTGAGACAGTGTCCAGGAGACCAGCAACACAGGAGACACCCATCAAATCTAATGATCTCTTTAAAGACAAGTCCATCAGAAGTGTGCTGACTAAAGGAGTTGCTGCAATTGGAAAAACAGTCTCTGTGCAGAAGTTCATTCTGGACTGGGCTGAAGGAAAAGCAAATCAGGACGTCACCTTCATGTTTCCACTTCCCTTTAGAGAGCTGAATCTGATGAAACAGAAACATCTCAGTCTGATTGATCTTCTTCATCACTTTTTCCCAGAAATGAGAAAACTAGAATTAATAAACTGTAACTCCTACAAAGTGCTGTTGATCTTTGATGGTCTGGATGAGTGTCAACTTCCTCTAAATTTCCAGAACAATGATAGATTGAGTGATGTGACAGAATCAGCCTCAGTGGATGTGCTGCTGACGAACCTCATCAAGGGGAATCTGCTTCCCTCTGCACAACTCTGGATCACCTCTCGACCAGGAGCATCCAATCAGATCCCTCCTGAGTGTGTAGACCAGGTAACAGAGGTACGAGGGTTCAGTGATCCTCAGAAAGAGGAGTACTTCAGGAAGAAGATCAGTGATCAGAGCCTGTCCAATAAAATCATCACACACATGAAGTCTTCAAGAAGCCTCCATATCATGTGCCACATCCCAGTCTTCTGCTGGATCTCAGCCACTGTTCTAGAGAGAATGTTGCATGAAGCAGACAGTGGAGAAATCCCCAAGACTCTGACTCAAATGTTCACACACTTCCTGATCTTTCAGATCAAACACAAGGATCAAAAGTACCATCAGAAATGTGAACCTGATCCTCAGCAGACCAGAGAGAGCATCCTGGCACTGGGAAAACTGGCTTTCCACCAGCTGGAGAAAGGAAACCTGATCTTCTATGAGGAAGACCTGAGAGAGTGTGGCATTGATGTGAGAGAAGCTTCAGTGTACTCAGGAGTGTGTACTCAGATCTTCAGAGAGGAGTTTGGGCTTCACCTGGGGAAGGTGTTCAGCTTTGTACATCTGAGTGTACATGAGTTTCTGGCTGCTTTATATGCATTTCTCTCCTTCATCAGCAGAAATGTAACACAACAACAAACCACTAATCTGTCTGATCTTTTCACCAAATCAAACATGTCTGAGTTCCTCAGGAGTGCAGTGGAGAAGACCTTACAGAGTGAGAATGGACACCTGGACCTGTTCCTCCGCTTCCTTCTGGGTCTCTCACTGGAGTCCAATCAGACTCTCTTACGAGGTTTAATGCCACAGACAGGAAGTAGCTCTCACAGCAAACAGGAAACAGTGGACTACATTAAAGAGAAGATAATCAAGAATCCATCTCCAGAGAAATCCATCAATCTGTTCCACTGTCTGAATGAACTGAATGATGTTTCTCTGGAGCAGGAAGTACAAACTTATGTAAACAGAGGAGGTTACAGTTGTCTCAGTAGACCCAGACTCTCTCCTGCTCAGTGGTCTGCTCTGGTGTTTGTGTTACTGAACTCAGAACAGGAGCTGGATGAGTTTAATTTGAGGAAATATGATCCATCAGAGGAATGTCTTCTCAAGCTGCTGCCGGTGGTCAAAGCCTCCAGAAAAGCTGAGTGAGTATTTTACTATATATATATATATATCTACAGTGCCTTGCGAAAGTATTCGGCCCCCTTGAACTTTGCGAACTTTTGCCACATTTCAGGCTTCAAACATAAAGATATAAAACTGTAATTTTTTGTGAAGAATCAACAACAAGTGGGACACAATCATGAAGTGGAACGAAATTTATTGGATATTTCAAACTTTTTTAACAAATAAAAAACTGAAAAATTGGGCGTGCAAAATTATTCATAGGTGACTGATACAGTATTCTAGCTGCTCAACAGTCATGGGTGCCAGAAAATAATCAAGAATCCAGCTCCAGAGCAATCCATCAATCTGTTCCACTGTCTGAATGAACTGAATGATGATTCTCTGGTGCAGGAATGCAAACTTATGTAAACAGAGGAGGTTACAGTTGTCTCAGTAGATCCAGACTCTCTCCTGCTCAGTGTTCTGCTCTGGTGTTTGTGTTACTGAACTCAGAACAGGAGCTGGATACGTTTAATTTGAGGAAATACAAAGGTTCTGGGTGCCCCTTGTTGTATTTTTCATTTCATGATGCAGGAGGTGGAGCTGGAGGTAGCAGAGCTGAAGATGTTGAGATGTTCATTGGGAGTAATGAGGATGGACAGGATTAGAAATGAGTTTATTAGAGGGACAGTGCATGTGGGATGTTTTGAAGACAAGGTGAGGGAGGTGAGATTGAGATGGTTTGGACATGTGCAGAGGAGGGACATGGGGTATATCAGTAGGAGAATGCTGAGGATGGAGACACCAGGAAGGAGGAAAAGAGGAAGAACAAGGAGGAGGTTTATGGATGTGGTGAGGGAAGACATGCAGGTAGTTGGTTTGAAAGAGGCAGGTGTAGAGGACAGGGGGGTCTGGAGACGGATGATCCACTGTGATGACCCCTAATGGGAGCAGCCGAAAGAAGAAGAAGAAAATGCACCAAATGTTTTCAAATTATGAAAGGTCTGAACTGCAGGACATTATAAATGAGCTCTGGCCCAGAGAGTATGGCGGTGTTTCTGGATAATGTTCATGCATGCCTTCTTCTTTGCATGATAGAGATAGATGACATGGCAGACTGTGTTCACAGACAATGATTTCTGGAGGTGTTTTGAGCCTGTGCAGTTGTTTCCATTACAGGATCATGAATGTTTTTAATCTATTGCTGACTGAGGGCCCGAAGATCACAAACATCCAATATTGATTTTCATCCTTATCCCTTGAGATTTTTCCAGTTTCTTTTTTGGAAGATATTATGTGCTATAAATGATGAGAACATTTTGTATGAGAATTTGGGGAACATTCAATTTATAATTTTGAGTAACAATAATGTTGAGGAATGAAGTGGAGGGCCATGATAACTGCACCTGAAAAATTTCTCCACTGTGGGACGAATAAAGGTATAACTTATCTTATCTTCTACAGACCTGTTTGCTCTATAGGCAAACTGTAGGGGGTCCAGGAGAGGGTCTGTGTTGGATTTTATGTAGGGCAGCACAAGGCATTCAAAGCACCACATCTATTACACAGATGTAAAAGCAACATGTCTGTAGTCATTAGATCCTGGGTTATTTGGGAAACAGGATGGTGGAAGTTTAAACCACGCTGGCACATCTTCAGTGAGGTGTTAAAGATGTCTGTAAACACTGGATAAAAGCTAATCAGCACAGTACTTTGGAGGATGGTGTTGAGGTGTTCAGCTGTGTAGAGGCCCCAATCACTACTGTGTAGGTGGTTGTGAAGCTTACAGGTTGAAGCTGTTCATGGTGATGATATTAGAGCTGTCATATTGCCCTCATTCAAACTGTTGGCCAGATGCAGGACATTAGCAAAGAACTGTAGTAGCTACTCAAAGTACAGTGGTTTAGCCTCTTTCAACTACTTACTAAACTTATACTTTGCTTCTCTAAAACATAATTCTGTCCCCAGTTCTAAATGCAACTTCTTTCTCCAGTCTTAGCTGTCTGAGTCTCACTCTGAACCAGGATTGTTGTAACTCACTCTGGTGTGTGATGGTATGCAGCTGTCTTCACAGAAGCTTATGAGAAAACTACATTTTAATGTTACTACCTCTCTGTGTTCATACAGACTGTTGGTAGTGGCTTCTAAATACTTCCCAGCCATTACAGTCAAAGCATGCCTGAGAAATTTCCCCACTGTGGGACGAATAAAGATATATCTTAAAATTCTCTACAGCTTCCTTCGTACATTTCTTTAATGTTCTCACAACAGGTTTGGAGAGCATTAGTTTCTGCCTGTATGCAGGAATTAGATGGACCATGGCTTGGTTAGAGTAGATCGTGGGACGGCATGATAGGCACAGTTTATTGGAGTTTAAGTGATCTAGATTGTTTTCATCTCTGGACAAACATTTGATAGATTGTCTCTATATGGGGGAGTTTATGTGTTAAGTGGACTAACAAATTAGTCCATGTATGTGTTAGTGTGAGGGCAGAACATGCTTCTTGTGTTGCAGTACCATGCAGAGCTAATGGTGGCCTACTGGTTGAGCTTCAATAAGCAGCAAAAATTTGAATGTGAAGACCCAAATAACCCTTGGGTTTTGGAATATCATCCAGACTAGCGCAATGGTGCACATTAGTAGAGTAGAAGGGAAGACAAAGGGATTGTTACGATCCTGAATTCTTGGCCTGCTTCTTTGACAACAAAGCAGAGAGATAAATGTTCTTAATATTCTGAAATAAAATGGAATGACCATTGTTATTTTTTTGCAACCATTAAGTTAACACTGAATGATATTAGCTTATGATCTGATAGTCTGTATGAATGGGGGAGGGAGAAAAGGACCTGACATAGTCTCAGATAAAAGTTCGTAGGAATCAAAATTTTCATGATATCTCCATTACATTAGAAATAAACTCATGACACATACAGTGCATCCTGAAAGTTTAACAGCCTTTGCCATGACACTCAAAACTGAGCTCAGGTGCATCCTGTTTCCACTGACCATCCTTAAGATATTTCTACAACTTGATTGGAGTCCACCTGTGGTAAATTCAGTTGATTGGACATGATTTGGAACGGCACACACATGTTTATAGAAGGTCCCACAGTTGACAGTTATTGTCAGAGCACAAACCAAGCCATGAAGTCCAAGGAATTGTCTGTAGACCTCAGAGACAGGATTGTATCGAGGCACAGCTCTGGGGAAGGAGACAGAAACATTTCTGCTGCATTGAAGGACCCAATGATCACAGTGACCTCCATCATCTGTAAATGGAAGAAGTTTGTAACCACCAGGACTCTTCCAAGAGCGGAGCCACCCAGCCAAAATAAGCGATCGGTTGAGAAGGGCATTAGTCAGGGAGGTGACCAAGAACCCGAAGGTCACTCTGAAAGAGCTCCAGAGTTTCTCTGAAGAGAGAGGAGGACCTTCCAGAAGAACCATCTCTGCAGCACTCCACTTCAAAGATTGAACTCGTTTGCCAGAAACCAGGCACTGCTCATCACTTGGCCAATACCATCTGCTCCAGAGCGCTCTGGACCTCAGACTGGGTTCATCTTCCAACAGGACAACGACCCTAAACACACAGCCAAGGTAATAAAGTAGTGGCTACAGGACGAGTCTGTGAATGTTCTTTAGTGGCCCAGCCAGAGCCCAGACATCAACCCTCTCCATCTTTGGAGATCTGAAAATGGCTGTGCATCGACGCTTCCCATCCAACCTGATGGAGCTTGAGAGGTTCTGCAAAGAAGAATAATAGAAACTGCCCAAAAATAAGTGTCAAGCCTGTAGCATTAAACTCAAGAGACTTGAGGCTGCAACTGGTGCCAAAGGAGCTTCAATAAAGCATTGAGCAAAAGCTCTGAATATTTACGTACATGTGATTTTTTTATTTTTTTTTTATTTGTAATAAATGTGCAAAGATTTAAAACACACTTCACTCCATGTTGTTATCATGTGGTTTTGTTTGTGGAATTTTGAGGAAAAGAATGATTTTATTCCAATTTGGAAAAAAGGTGTAACATTACAAAATGTGGAAAAGGTGAAGTGCTGTGAATATTTTCCACACACTGTATGGATTTCAACCCCCTTTCTTTTATGGATTGCTGCAGGACTGATTTCATGTATATGAAATAAAAACACATTCATCGCTATATGTGGATAGCCAATGTTAAGTACCTTAACAGGATGGTAAATTTTACTGTTGCACTTATTTTAAAAGAAAGTTGAAAAAATGCATTAATCTTTGTCATCTTTTCTCTTCCAGTCTGCGTGATTGTAATCTGACAGAGGAAAACTGTAAAGCCCTGTCCTCAGTTCTCAGCTCAAACTCCTCCAGACTGAGAGAACTGAACCTGAGTAACAATAACCTGCAGGATTCAGGAGTGACGCTGCTCTCTGCTGGACTGGAGACTCCACACTGTACACTGGAGATACTGAGGTACACACACACACACACACACACACACACACACACACACACACACACACTGGAGACTCCACACTGTACACTGGAGATACTGAGGTCAGTAATTCAGTCAAAAATGTTACATACACAAACAATCAGATGTCAGGTGTTGAACCTTGAGGTGGATGGTTTAAAACAGCAGATATCCACAACAGGTTCCTCATTTCTCTGTCATGAACAGATAGCTGAGACTGAAATGGGCACAGGTCTAGCAAAACTGGACAAAGGAAATCTGAAAAAATGCAGTCTGGTCTGATAAATGTAGAATTCTCTTGAAGCACACAGATGGCAGTTACAATTTTGAATCATGAATCCATAACTGCAACCTGCCTTGTGTCAACAGCACAGGCTGGTGGATGTGGTTTAATGGTGTAGGGAATGTTTTTTGACACACTTTGGGCATGTTAATAGCAAACAAGGTTCGAATGGCACTGCTGATTATTAATGACTAATATTAATCCAGCATGACAATGCACCTTGTTACAAAGCAAAAGTTATCTCAAACTAGTTTCACGAACATGACAATAATTTTAATGTTCTTCAGTGCCCTAACCAGTTATAGAAACTGAATCTAAACCTGAACAGGAGATTTTCAGCAATGCTCCTAAAACCTAAAACTGCTCCTGAAAACATTTTGTGATATTTTGCTAGCAACTATGAAGCCAAAATTCACTAGTTAACATTTAGATAAAGTTACTAAGATAGAAACATGAATAGCTGCATTCAGAAGATTTTACTTTGAAAGAGGCATTTCAGATATCTTTTAAATGTTATTTCTCTTTCAGGTTGTGCCAGTGTGATCTGGCAGAAGAAAGCTGTAGAGCTCTTTCCTCAATTCTCAGCTTAAACTCCTCCAGACTGAGAGAACTGTACCTGACTGGGAATAACCTGCAGGATTCAGGAGTGAAGCTGCTCTCTGTTGGACTGAAGACTCCACACTGTACACTAGAGCTACTTGAGTACGAACATCGCTATAATACTGTAGATAAAGGTCAAGTGAAGCCTTGGCTTAAAGGGCACCAGCACCACAGGTTACATGTATACCAGGAGACAGGTGCTGAATGTAGCAGGTCATCATAGGTTTATAGGCAAGCAGCGGTTCTCTAAGTTTTTCATGTAGGAGCAAATGATATATACCTTTTACAGACAAAGATTATTAAGAGTAACATCAAATAGGTATGAAAATAGGCTAAAGGTGCAGTAATATGCTATGGTCCCTTCTCAGTGTGGTGTGGCTCTGTAGCTTACAGTAGGTTATGATAATTGGTGGATGTTCATGTGTATAACGATGTCTTAAACTCGCTACATTTCTACACAATCTATTAGTCTGTGAAAAAGTGCAATATACATTATATTACAACAATACTGTAATATTGCAAATTGCAAACTAATTTAAATTTACCATAACAGTGCAAAAAGGCAACAAGAAGTAGAGACTTGTAATTTGTGCAACAGTAAAAAAATGTTCAATAGTAGGCCGTAACATTAAGAGGCAGAAAGAGGCAGTAACAGTAAGATGCAGTAAAAAGTAACAGTAAGGGGCCACACAGTAAGAAGCAGTAAGAGGCAGTAAGAGTCAGAGGTAGTAACAGGAAGAAGCAGTAACAGTAAGAGGGAGTAAGAAGAAGTGATGGATGGATGGATGGATGGATGGACAGATGGATGGATGTGATAGATAGATAGATACTTTATTTGTCCCAATGGGAAATGTACAGCTTCCAACAGTATCCACAAACATAGGCAATAAACACAATAAATAGTACAAAATAATAAGAAGGTAAAGTTAAGTTAAAGAAAAAAATCTGTGCAAAAAAACCTCAGTGTTTGTTGAGTCTGTGCAAGTTAAGTGTCTGTGCAAAGACTCAGTGTTTCATCAAATCCTGTGCGACTCAAAGCATTTTGGAGACTTATGTGTAAACTGAAGTGTTAATGTGAGGTGTACAGTGTTTAATGCAGTTCAGAATGGCTGAGGAAGTTCAGAACAGTGAGGAAAGTCAGCACTGCAGTGACTGCAACCTTTCACTGAAGGTGCTAGTCTGCCTAGAGATAATGCTGTGCAGTGGATGCAGTAGATTGTCCATGATTGACACGAGACTGCTCAGCACCCTTCTCTCTGCAACTGATGTCAAGCTGTCCAGCCCTGTGCCCACAACCGAGCCCGCCTTCCTCACCAGCTTGTCCAGTCATGAGGTGTACTTCTTCTTGATCCAGCCTCCCCAGAACACCGCCACATAGAAGAGGACTCTCGACACGACAGTCTGATAGAACATCTGCAGCAGCTTTTTTGCAGATGTTGAAGGATGCCAGCCTTCTGAGGAAGTACAGATGGCTTTGTCCTTTCCTGCACAGAGCATCCGTGTTGGCAGTCTTTGTAGGTCTTTACAATCTCCACACAGTCAGCGTTGATAGTCACAGGCTCTGTTTGAGGCCTGGGTCTCCTGAAGTTCACCGCTATTTCCCTGGTCTTTTTGGTGTGGTGTTGCAGGTGGGTAAATTCACACCATGCAACAAAGTCCTGGGTCAGTTTCCTGTATCCTCCTCCTGTCCCCTCCTGATACAACCCACAAAAGCAGTGTCGTCCATGAACCTTTGTACGTGGTAGGACTCTGACTTGTATTGAAAGTCCGATGTGTACAGGGTGAACAGGACCGGAAAAAGCACAGTCCCTTGTGACGCTCCCATACTGCTGACTACAGTGTCAGAACTGCAATCCCCCAGTCACATGCACTGGGGTCTGCCTGTCAGGTAGTCTGTGATCCATGCCACCAGGTATAAGCCCACTCCAATCTTTGTCAGTTTAACGCTGAGGAGCAGCGACTCGACGGTGTCGAAAGCAGTGAAGAAGTCCAGAAATGTAATCCTCACAGCCCGCTGGTGCTGTCCAGCTGAGAGGGATCGGTGTAACATGTAAATAATAGCGTCCTCCACTCCCACCTTCTCCTAGTATGCAAACTGAAAGGGGGCGAGGGCATAGTGGACCTGAGGCCTCATGTGGTGTAGCAGCACCCTCTCCATGTTCTTCATTATGTGAGGCATCAGGGCGTCATTCAGCTTTCCAGGGTTTGGCTTCTTTGGAACTGGGATGATGCCGGATGTTTTCCAAAGCCACGGGACCCTCTCCTGTTCCAGGCTCAGGTTATAGATGTGCTGTAGAGGGTCTCCCAGCTCTGTTGTGCAGGCCTTATTAGTCATAGAGAAACTCCATCTGGGCCAGCTGCTTTGCTAGGAGAAAGCCTCCACAGCTCTTTGCACACCTGGTTTGCCATGATCTTGGGTGGAGGGACACTCTCCCCTGTGCTACAGTAATTTCTAGGGGTAGAGAGAGAGTGGGAGTGAGGTTGGGGGTGCAGTGTACTGAAGTGTGAATGAGCTAAGGTGGTCAAACCTGCTGAAGAAGTTGTTTAGCTGGTTTGCTCTTCCCACATCTTCTTCGGTGGTGTTACCCCAGTTTAGCTGCATTCGGTGATTACCTTCATCCCGTCCCACACCTCCTTCATGCTGTTGTGCTGCAACATCTGCTTCAGCTTCCTCTTGTACTGCTCCTTCACCTCCCTGAGCTGGACTTTGTGTTCCCTCTGCACACTCCTAAGATTCTGCTGATCACCATCCTCAAAGGCCCTCTTCTTCTGGTTCAGAAGACCCTTGATGTCGCTCGTGATCCAGCGTGGCATAGCAGAGTACAGTTTTTACTGGAACAACAACATGCATACATAAGTTGATGTGGTCAGCAGTGCAGTCAGCAACCTCCTCAATGTTCACATTGTGCGACCTCTGCAGTACATCCCAGTTTGTATATCTCAGAGTCTGCTCTGCCTCAGGAGACCACTTCCTGAACGAGCGTGTGGTTGTGGGTAGTCTCCTCACTCTTGGTTTGTAGTGAGGCTGAAGCAGAATAAGGTTATGGTCTGCTTTCCCCAGTGCAGGCAGTGGGGTGGAGCTGTATTGGCCTTTACTTTGGCATACAGTAAATCAAAAGCAGGAAGTGTTGTGTCCAGAGTAACATGATTAAAGTCCCCAGAGATTAACACAAGCGCCTCGGGGTGTTGTGTTTGTAAACTTGCAACAGCGGAATGGATGACGTCATATGCTACCTCTGCGTCGGCATTTGGGGAGATGTAAACAATGAGAGCAATGGCATGTTCAAACTCTCTGGGCAAGTAATAGGGACGCAAACTTACAGCTAGAAGTTCAATGTCCCTGCAGTAGTTGGATATTTTAATGCTCACATGAACAGGATAACACCACCTCGTGTTCACATATATAGTGAGTCCTCCTCCTTTCTGCTTCCCACAGGCTTCCCACTGTCTCTGTCTGACCTGACTGTGCTGAAGCCTGGTAGCTCCACGTTAGCATCTGGCATGCTAGACATGAGCCACATTTCACAGAAGCACAGTAAACTGCACTCTGTAGATTTTATCATTTTACACCAGCACAGTCAGATCTTTGATCAATTTATCGATCTTGTTAGTTAGTGAATTCATTTCCCATGATTAGACAAGGTACAGAAGGCTTTTATCACCACTTCATTGCTAGCTGCTAAGCTTTTAGTTAATTGCCAGCTCTGCAGCTGTGCTACGGCATCCTCACCTCGTCAGGTAAATGGGGAACCACACTGGCAGGGGACTTTTTCAGAGCAAGTAGTTAAATCCTCGAATAAACGAGTTTTGGATTGTGAAAATCCATACCCATAGGACAGATATTCAGATGCAACAAAAGCACACACCAGAAAAGAAGAGATAGAAAAAAACACAAAAAGCTTAAAGAAAGAGCAAGGTACACATAGAGGTGCTGGAAAGGCACTCCTTTCCATAGACAGATTCCTGGACATAGACAGATCACCTTCACCACCTACGCGAGGTGTTGGGAGTGATCAGGAAGGCCAGCCTGACAGCAAAACTGCCAGTACACCTTTGTCTGGTCTAAGGTGGAAATAAATCTGGCCCTTCCCAACCGTTCCACCAGATCGTCCACTCTGGCTAGTGGGTAGTTGTCAAACTCCGAGACCTGGTTGAGCTTGCGGAAGTCATTGCAGAAGATTAGGCTCCCATCCGGCTTTGGCACCACCACTATGGGGAGCTGGACCACGGGCTGGATGAGTGCTAAATTTCCTGTCCTGCAATCTTATCCACCTCCACCTCAATAGCACGGTCGCGGCCCTTCAGGTCGCTGTCGGATTATCACCCTGGTGGCGTCTTTATCTCATGCTGCGCCAAGTGGGTCACACCTGGTGTCGCAGAGAACATGTCCACGAACTGGTCCACGAGCTCAGTTAGGTCCTGCCACTGTGTTGGCGTTAGCCCCTCCCCCTTTTTGAACAAGGCACACTCTAGTGGATCTGTGGGGGATACGCAGATATCTGACACCGCCTGGTTTGTCTCAACCAACTTTTTCAAAAGGTATTTTTCTCTTACCCGGCTGTTGCAGGCGGTAGTTCACTGGGCCGAGGAATTTACAGGTTGAGCTTGGGACCAGCAGAAGGAAGGACTCTTCCATGTTAAATTCCCTTTGTTGCTCGGCCTGCGCCTCTTCCATATGTTCCCTTACTATCGGCACTACCTTCTGTATGTGCGCTTGCATCACTTGGATGTACTTGACCAGTAATCGGTATGGTGAGGGCTGTTCCTCCAATGCTTCCTTGGCCGTGTCCAACAGTCCCTGAGGTCTCTTATCAAACAGGAGCTCAAAGGGTGTAGATCATGTCGATGCTTGTGGAGTCTCGCTTACCGCAAACAGCACGTATGGGAGCAGGAGGTCCCAGTTTCTCCCCTCCTCATCGATCACCCGCTGGAGCATTTGTTTCAGTGTCTGCTTGAAACGCTTCACAAGCCCGTCTGTCTGTGGGTGATATACTGATGTCCTGACCTGTTTCACCTGCAACAATCAACAGAAATCCGCCATTAATTTTGAGACAAATGGTGTACCTTGGTCAGTAAGTAGATCCTTCGGGATTCCCACTTGGCTGAAGAGGAGAATTGCATTAGATCTTCCATCCGGGTCCTTGGAGCATTGTTGGGTTTATAACCCCATTTGTGTAAATCCATCACGGCATTTCTCGGCGATAATCCGTATCAATCTAGGATTTGCTCTTTTAATAGATCATAATTTTCCACTGCTTCTATTAGGAGGCTGTAGTATGCCAGTTGGGCATCCCCCGTGAGGTAGGCAGCTACGAGTCGCGCCCATCCATGTTTTGGCCATCCCTCGTGTATTGCAATGCACTCAAACGTGTATAGAAATGTTTGCGGGTCGTCCCTTGCCGTCATCTTGGCGAGAAGGCGTTGCGCTTCCTGAGCCGGGCTAAGGACGGGATTGCCATCATACTCTTGCTTCCTTCGCAGTTCGAGGACGTTCGACTCCAACAGATGTTTCAATACAGGATCCATGTTATGTGACAGGATGGGCATTTCCGGGTTTTGTGTTCTACACCAATGTAGGGTTGCTCCCGTGTGACGGGAGGAACACACACAGATTTGGAGAGCAGAATTGCAAGAATCACGTCATGTTTTATTTACAGTGCACAGGAGTGGTGGGGGAAAGGGAAAAGTGAAGTCGTAAATGCAAGTATTTCTTAGTCCGTTAGTCAGCGTTATTTGGAGCTCTCAGGGTAGCGTTGCTTCGGTTCCGAGTGGCTTGAAGCCACGGCCGGGCCGAGGAGACCTGAGAACCCGTCCTGTCTGTACGGGTGGGTGCTCGGTGTCCTCGGCACATAGAGACCTCTAAAGGGTCTAAGAAGCAGGATAAGTGCCAGCGTGGTTGCTGCGATAGTTTGCACTGCTCTCGCTGCCATCGCTGCATCCTAGGGGAAAAGGGAGAGATAATCCGTGAATAAGTCTGGAGCCAGACATTTTACCACCTGTCCTCCTTCTCAATGAGGGTGAAGAGTTGGCGATCTCCTCATTCGGTTCCAACCATGCCTTGTTGTGTTGCTCCGCCCCCCCTGCCATGTGCGCCGCAGCTTTCCACAACATGGGTGACGAAATGGCTGCTGTTGTGCCTTTTTAATCAGATTTAAGTCAAGAAGCTTTTATTGTCATTTCAACCATATATAGCTGACGCAGTACACAGTGAAATAAAACAACGTTCCACCAGAACCCTGATGCTACATTAAACAACAATCACAGAAATAGAAAACACGGGGCTAAAGACTAATAAGTGTCCTCCCCATATAAAGTGCATGTGTGCAACCTGGTGCAAACAGTTCAAGACAACACAAAACAGTTCAAGACAATACAAGACAGTGCAGGACAAAACACAAAATAGCTCCGCCAGTAAACCTGTTGTAACAAAGTGAACAGTAGCCAAAATGTAAACAAAATGTTGTGCAAAAAAGCAAATAGCAGTCCAGGAAAGATGTGCAAAAATGGCATGTAAACATTTTATGGTAATGAAGTGATGTAATGTGAGTGGTACTGAAGTCATGGGTGTGCAAAGTGAGTACGAGTGTGTGTTGAGACCGGTTTGTACAGATCAGTCACACCGTTGTGTGTGTGTGTGTGTGTGTGTGTGTGTGTGTGTGTGTGTGTGTGTGTG
>JAAIIK010000296.1:109574-137993 GCA_014706435.1 Silurus glanis
AGGTCTCCCAGTCAGGAAGTCCAGGATCCAGTTACAGAGAGAAGTGTTCAGGCCCAGTAGGCTCAGCTTATCGATCAGATGCTGAGGGATGATTGTGTTGAAAGCTGAGCTGAAGTCTGTGAACAGCATTCGTACATATGAGTCCTTGTTGTCCAGGTGGGTGAGGGCCAGATGAAGGGTCGTGGAGATGGCATCATCCGTGGACCGGTTTAGACGGGTTTATTGAGGGTGGAAGTTGGGTCGTGATGTGCCTTATGACGAGCCACTTGAAACACTTCATCACGATGGGTGTGAGCGTGACGGGATGATAGTCATTGAGGCAGGAGACAGTAGACTTCTTCGGCACAGGAACAATAGTCGTCGTCTTGAGGCACGTAGGAACAATGACGCTACTCAGGGAGATGTTCAAGATGTCAATGAAGACATCCGAGACACCTTGAACGCCTGCTGAGTGGTCTGTATGCTGGGATTAGCATAACAGAGCTGTGGTCTGAGTACCCGAGGTTACTGTTTGTGTAAACAAATCCAGCGTGTTTTCTCCTCTCCCCATTCTGGTGAAATTATGGGAGCACAGTCCTCAGATTCGCATGGTTGACATTTTCGGCGACAATTAACAATCCGTCAGGGTGTGTATTTTGTAGCTCGCTCCTGGAGAGTACGCTGAGCGCTTCCTTAGCATTAGCGCTAGGTGGAATGTACACTCCGAGCACAAAACCGGTGGTGAATTCCCGGGGTAAATAAAAGGTCTACATCTCACAACCATAAACTCCAACAGCGATGAGCAGTAGGTAAAAATGAAGACAGAGTTCTTACACCATTCCGTGTTGATGTAAACACACAGACCACCGCTGCAAATCTTACCGCACAGAGCTGTGCTCACGCTGAGTAGCTTGTTGGAGTCTGGTGTAGTCCAATTTATTGTCCAGGGAGCAGACATTTGCCAGCCGGAGAGATGGTAGAGCAGGCCGGCTAGGGTTGACTTTTAGCCTAGCACTAGCCCCCGCTCGCTTTCCGAGCCTCCGCTTCCTCACGCAGTGCTTTCAATTTCCCCTATTCCGTTCGTCTGTCCGCAGGTGATGCCGAGGTCTGGGGGCCAGGTTCTCGAAGCATGCCGAGGTCGTGTAGCTCAAAAATCAAGTCAAATAAAATTTTATTTGTCACATACACATACATACAGAGTACGACATGCAGCGAAATGCTTTTTACAATGGTCCGGCATGAGGGAATAGGATGGGGAGAAAAATAAACCAAGAAAAGCAGATAAATAAAGAGTATAAACATATATATGAAAAAAAAAGTGTATATTCAAGGTATGCTTATGACAGTAAACAGTAAAACAGTAAAAATTTAAGCTGGTTGATGTGATTGTCCTTAATGTGACCGTGTGCAGTATGGTGTGGTATAAATTGACCGTGTGCGGTATGGTGTGGTGTAAAGTGACCGTGTGCGGTATGGTGTGGTATAAAGTGCACTGTGCTGTGCAAGTCCAGAGGTAAAGTGACAGTCCAGAAATTAAAGTGTTGTAGTGCAAAAAGAAATATATTTGCAGAAAAGTGTGATGATGGAGAGAGTGGACCAGCTTTTAGATCCTGGGTGTCTCCTGGTTTAAACTCCGAATGGCCTGCGGGAAGAAGCTCCTCCTCATTCTCTCTGTGTTCGCTTTCAGGGAGCGGAAGCGTTTCCCTGAACGCAAGGAAGAAAAGAGTCCATTGTTGGGATGGCTGAGGTCCTTCACAATCTTCCTGGCTCTGGTCCGGCACCGTGTGCTGTAGATGTCCTGCAGGTCAGGGAGCTCGGTGTGGATGATACGTTCAGCTGAACGCACCACCCTCTGGAGGGCTCTCCTGTCCTGCATGAAGCTGTTCCCGAACCAGGAAGTGAAGCTACCCGTCAGAACGCTCACAATGGTGCAAGTGTGAAAAGTCTTTAACACCTGAGAGGGTAGTTTAAAGTCCCTTAAGCATCTCAGATGGTACAGACGCTGCTGGGCCTTCTTCACCAGGGTGTTGGTGTGGGTACCTAGGTACCGGAAACTGTCCACTCTCTCCACTGGGGTCTCGTTGATGTTTAGCTTCTGCTGCAGATCATCGTTTATTGTGTTGTTGGGGTTGTTTCTGGGTTCCTGCAGTGTTTGCCGGGGGGTACACAGGGACACCGTTTGCTCCGATGTCCGTATGTTGCTTAAGGCAGGCTACAAAGTGAAAGTAGCACCATTTTGGGTCCGGAGCCGCCACTGCAAGCTACTGCTGAGCTGCTGCCATGCCGCCATCTTGGATCCAAATAGCATGTCTTATTACAAATACATAAACATATTTGACCCTGTGCAGTGTGCAATGAAAAAACACAATGCAGGACAGAGGACATAAATTATTTTAATATATGTGATAAAATCATCTTTTTCTCCGTAAAGTTGTAATATTTACTTTTTTTTTTTTAGCCAGAATAGAATAGCCTTTATTTGTCACATATACATTACAGCACAGTGAAATGTTGTTCTTCGCATATCCCAGCTTGCTTGGAAGCTGGGGTCAGAGCGCAGGGTCGGCCATGATACGGCGCCCCTGGAGCACACAGAGGGTTAAGGGCCTTGCTCAAGGGCCCAAGAGTGGCAGCTTGGCAATACCGGGGCTTGAACCCCTGACCTTCCGATCAATAATCCAGCGCCTTAACCACTGGAGCCACCACTCCCCCTAATATAAGGACTTGATGCTTAAATTGTCTGCCTAAAACGCTTAAAAATGTCCACCTTGACATTTGTCTATTTTATTTTGAGAACTAAAATATTGTTTTGCTGTAATTGACAGTGATTTTACAATTTTTCGGGTGTGTGAAACAAAATTTCTGAAATGTAATGATCTGTTTTGTCTCTGTTCTCAGGAATTTGTTTTAAGGTAAGAAAAATTTAACAAGCATTTGAAAGGTAACCGTTAAGCATCATCCAGTCATGATAAACGTTGCACCTTGGCACCAGTGGGCAAAGAAATCGATTGGCTGAATACTGTTTGGTGCAGAGCACAGGGCAGCATTTGCTTTCCCACATTTCAGCAGTGGCAAACTGGCGATTCTTGCAAAGCATTGTCGGAGCTGAACTACAAATTTGTGGAAATATTCTGTAAAATAAATGTGTATGGGCACATTGGAAAGTTGGATTAAACTGTTTTAAGCAGTGTGTGGTTTTAAACACAAGTAGCATGTATCCTGTCCCTGTTTTTACTGCGCATAAACATGTCTAGGCAGCGCGTGCAGTCAGACTTACAAATGCTAAAAAGTGCGCCGCCACAAAACGTTTACTTCATACAGGATATTTAAGGCTCACTTTTACTGTAAACATCACATAAATTCACATGTTACTACTACAAATGCCTTTACGCTGTTTACATGTAATATTGTTTTTTTTTATTTTTTATTTTTTTGCTGAATCACTAGGAGCCTGTATCCGGTGACGTAGCTTCCTGTGTTTGATTTGTTTGCCGCGAGTTCCGTGTTTGTATTTCTCTCGGTGTTTTCAAACAAACTTTACTATTTATCTATCCTTTTTTCCTCTTTTAATAATCCTAAATTGTTTTTGTCTTCCTGACTTGTGCCTGTAGTCATTTAACTCGACTATCACTAGTGTTGTCTATATTCATTGCCTCTCACTCATATCTCTGTATCTTAACTCTGTTCGTGATTATAAGCACTATGCCGGCTGTGTGTCTGCCTTTGAGCACAGGTGAGGACTCATTCGAATTGCAAACGGTGGAGTTGGAGATGGAGGCTTTGGAGAAACAGATTCGCGAGCTGCATGCAAAGCATGCCCAGCTGCGAGAGCGGAAAGCGGCGCTGGAAACAGGACGCGCACTCGTCCAATGTAAATTCCCGGGTGGAACCTAACGCTCCCAGCACCTCAACTCCGCGTGTTTCTCTGCCCAGGTCCAGTGCACCTACAACGCGGCCCGCCCAGGTATCGATCACTCCGGCACCGGTGCACCACGGATCCTGGATGCTGCAGCAGCGGAAACCGTGAGCCAAGCCCTGGCCGAGGACGTCTCCCCCGCCACCACCACCGGCCTTCGAGATCTCGACCGAAAACCGCTCCACCCCTCTCCGTGAGACGGACCGCGACACTGTGATTCTCGGAGATTCCATTGTCCGGCATGTCCGCGCTACCGGAGCTAAAGGTAAGGTGCACACTCGCTGTTTTCCTGGTGCTTGTGTTCTCGATGTCGCTTTACAGGTACCCGTGATCCTGAACGAGAACTTCGGAGCGGTTCTTCTCCATGTCGGAGCGAACGACACCAGGCAAACGGAGATCTTAAAGAGGGATTTCAGGATCCTGGTGGAGACGGTACGCAGCACATCGGCCACAACGAGGATCATAGTGTCAGGACCTCTTCCCACTTACCAGCGAGGGGCTGAGAAGTTTAGTAGACTCTTTGCACTAAATGAATGGTTACAGTCATGGTGTCGAGAGCACAAACTTCTCTTTGTTAATAACTGGAACTGTTTCTGGGAGCGTCCTAGGTTCTTCCGCCCTGATGGCCTGCACCCCAGCAGAGTTGGAGCAGCAGTGCTATCAGATAACATCTCTAGGATACTTCACACCATCTGACTGGTAAGACATCAGGAAATCTTCAACTATGAGAACACGCATACAACAGACCAAATAGTTACAAGTGAGCACACAGCCCAGTTTATAGAAACCGTATCTATTCCTCGTGTAGCAAAACCAAGAATTAAATACACAAGATCCTGAAATAATCTTATTACAGTTAAAACTAAAAAATGCCAGATAAACAAACACAACAAAGTTCTAAAGTTTGGTCTTTTAAACATTAGATCACTTGCACAGAAAGCACTGATTGTAAATGGGATGATCACAGATAATAATCTCTCAGCACTCTGTCTCACTGAGACCTGGATTAAACCAGGTGATTATATGGGTCTAAACGAGTCGACACCGTCAGGATATGTTTATAAGCATGAGCCCCGTCAGACTGGTCATGGGGGAGGTGTAGCAACCATTTATAGTGCCTCTCTTAATGTTAGTCAGAGATTAGGATTCAGTTTTAAATCATTTGAAGTGCTTGTTCTTAAAATTGTACTTTCAGACATGCATAGAAAACTCGCTCTGGTCACCGTGTACAGACCCCCAGGGCCCTACGCTGATTTTCTTCAAGAGTTTGCTTGTTTTCTATCAGACCTCTTGATCAATTTTGATAAAGTGCTGCTTGTAGGAGATTTTGGTCCCCTGGTGGTCTAGTGGTTAGGATGCGGCGCTCTCACCGCTGCGGCCCGGGTTCGATCCCCGGTCAGGGAACCAACCCCAGCCACTCTTAGTGCCGGTCCAAGCCCGGATAAATGGGGAGGGTTGCGTTAGGAAGGGCATCCAGCGTAAAAACATGTGCCAAATCAAACTTGCGGATAAGCCGCTGTGGCGACCCCTAATGGGAGAAGCCGAAAGAAAGTTTTCTGCTTGTAAGAGATTTTAATATTCATGTAGATGATGTAAACGATGCTCTAGGATTATCATTTGTCGACTTATTAATCTCTTTTGGGGTTAAACAAAACGTCACTGGACCAACTCACCGTTTTAACCACACATTAGACTTAATAATATCCCACGGAGCAGACGTTACTGATATAGATATTTTACCTCAGAGTGATGACATCACAGACCATTATCTCATACTGTACACACTACCGGTAGAGCAGATTAGCCGTGTTTCACCACGTTATCGACTTGGTAGGACTATTGTTCCGACCACTAAGGACAGATTCATAAATAACCTGCCCGATTTATCTCAGTTTCACACTAAACCCATAACTGCTGATAATCTTGATGAGATGGCGAACAACATAGACCTTATCCTCAAAAAAATCCTTAAAAATCTATCCTTAAAAAAGGTTAGAGAACAAGCACCTGCACCTTGGTATAATAGTCATACGCATGCCGTCAAGAGAACAGCATGTAATCTGGAGAGAAAATGGAGGAAAACTAAATTGGAGGTATTTAGAATTGCGTATAAAGACAGCATGCTCAGCTACAGACAGGCGCTAAAAGCTGCTAGAGCTGAACACCTGAGCAAACTCATAGAAAACAACAAAAACAATCCCAGGTTCCTTTTCAGTACAGTAGCTAAACTAACTACAAATCAGGGATCTGAAAAATGTGTTCCATCACAGTTTAGTAGTGAGGACTTTATGAATTTCTTCACTGAAAAAATAGATAACATTAGAAAAACAATTGTGGCGGTCCAACCTCTGACAGCATCTCCTGACATTATCTCACCTATAACTCCACATCTACACTGTTTTACATGTATAGGACAGGAAGAGCTGTATGATGCTATTATCAAAGCTAAATCAACAACATGTCAGTTAGATCCAATTCCCACTAAACTACTGAAGGAAGTGTTACATACAGCTGGTGAGCCTCTTCTCAATATTATTAACTCCTCGCTATCTTTAGGTCACGTCCCTAAATCCCTCAAACTAGCAGTTATTAAGCCCCTCATTAAGAAACCTAATCTGGATCCAAACACGCTATTGAATTACAGACCCATTTCAAATCTCCCATTTATGTCTAAGATTTTAGAAAAGATTGTCGCTGCCCAGTTATGTTCCCACTTACAAGAGAACAATATCTTTGAAGAGTTTCAGTCAGGTTTTAGGCTCCATCATAGCACAGAAACTGCCCTAGTTAAAATCACTAATGACCTGTTTTTAGCTTCAGACCAAGGCTTCATCTCGCTGTTAGTTTTACTAGATCTTAGTGCTGCATTCGACACTATAGACCATGATCTTCTCCTCGATCGCCTACAGAATTACATCGGCATTCAGGGACAGGCATTAAGCTGGTTTAAATCCTACCTGTCCGATCGTTACCATTTCGTTGACTTAAATGGAGAGTTATCCAGGCTAATGCTAGTAAATTATGGCGTGCCACAAGGTTCAGTTCTAGGACCCCTGCTCTTCACAATATACATGCTTCCGTTATGAAATATTATTAGAAGGCATGGAATTAGCTTCCATTGTTATGCTGATGATACCCAGCTATATATCTCAACAAAACCAGGCGATACGCTCAATTAGCTCGGATAACTGAGTGTGTTAAAGAAATAAGAGATTGGATGACCCATAACTTTCTACTACTAAGACTGAGATTTGGCACATCGGCCCAAAAACCAGTATACAGAAGCTCCAGCATCTCAACCTGCATTTAGACGGATGTTCTGTAACCACTAGTTCAACAGTAAAAGACCTGGGAGTTATTTTAGAGCAACTTATCTTTTAAAAATCATATCAACCAAGTTACAAAAACAGCCTTCTTTCACCTTAGAAATATTGCTAAGCTAAGAAACATGTTGTCTATATCTGATGCAGAGAAGCTCGTCCATGCGTTCATGACCTCCAGAATAGACTACTGTAATGCATTACTAGGTGGATGTCCTGCATCATTAATAAACAAGCTTCAGTTAGTTCAGAATGCAGCAGCAAGAGTTCTTACTAGGTCAAGAAAATACGATCACATAACCCCAATCTTATCGTCCCTACACTGGCTTCCTGTTAAGTTTCAAATAGACTTCAAACTACTGCTACTCACTTATAAAGCACTAAATGGTTTGGCTCCCATGTATCTCTCCAGTCTTTTAACACGCTACAATCCGTCACGCTCCCTGAGATCTCAAAACTCTGGGCTTCTAGTAGTTCCTAGAATAGCAAAGTCCACTAAAGGCGGTAGATCATTTTCACATTTAGCTCCTAAACTCTGGAATAGTCTTCCTGACAGTGTTCGGGGTTCAGACACACTCTCCCAGTTTAAGTGCAGATTAAAAACATATCTTTTTAGCAAAGCCTACACATAACACACATCACATCATAACCTTGTGCTCCAGAACATCTGATCACATGCACATTATCAACTTGTGCTGTTAATATCATGAACAGCAGCTACGCTAATTGCTCTCCACTGCTTCTCTTTCTCTCCCCATCCCGAGGCTTTCTGAGGTTGCTCCAGCTCCAGTCACGTCCCACCTCATGATTATGGACCTTTGAAGAAGTAGATGCCGCTACATGTGTGGTTTTGACATTGGACCTCCTGGAGTGTTTAAAGGCTCTGGCATGGAGAAGCTGATGCTGGATCTGTGATGATCACAAATGTTTAGCTCATAAAACTAGGAGCTACTAACCATATAGAGCTACTAACCATATAGACTGTATAAGACTGTAGAAAGAACATTACTTATAATCTTATACTCCAGTACTCATGTTAGTTCTCACTCTCCAGTGTTCTGTATTGTTGAAAGATTTATGATCAAACTCTTGATGTCACCCAAATGAGGATGGGTTCCCCTTTTGAGTCTGGTTCCTCTCAAGGTTTCTTCCTCATTACATCTAAGGGAGTTTTTCCTTGCCACAGGCGCCACGGCTGCTCATCAGGGACAAATACACACCATTCACCTTCACTGTTGATTTCTGTAAAGCTGCTTTGAGACAATGTCTGTTGTGAAAAGCGAAATAGAAATAAACTTGACTTGACTTGACTTGACTATTTCTATGTGCCAGCGCCAGTTTCTCGATATCAAATGACTAACAGCTAACTTAACATATCCTTGAAGGGCGTGTTGTGACATGTCTGGTGACAGGATGCGACCATACGTTCACAGTAAAGTCGTCGTTTACATCCCACATGTCATAAGTGATCTTTATGAGAAGACAGATTCTCAGTCTCTTGAAACTGAACCTTTAGTTACAGGCCCTACAGAGAAATTTTGTGAGACTGATGAAAGTGAAGTTCATATTACAGAACATTTCAATGACCTGTTTCTCAGAAATATTAGTCTTTTCTGCTTGAAATTACAAGTGCAGTTTCTTCTGCCAGCATCAACTATACAAAATATTGTTAAGGAGATGCAGAGCATACATGAACTAGGACAGAAATATACTTTGAATAAATTGAGTGCATTTCTGAAAGGTGATTTAGAGTTAACAGATGAGCACATTGGTAGAATATCTGATGTCATAAAGGATCATCTCCAGGTTATGTATGTAACACTGGTTCCCTGAGGAAAGGAGATGCTGCATCAACAATGCTTTGGGAACGCTCCCACATTGTCGACGCTCTGAATCACGTGTCCAAAGATGGGGTGACGTCACGACCAGGAAGCTATTAGAGCACATGGAGTGAAACCAGCGCTAGCTTCTGTAAGGAGAAGGAGGTGCTGCAGGGATGGACAAGGAACGACTTCCTCAGTCTGTCAGTGGAGAAGGGCAGTGACAGCAACCTTTCACTAAAGCTGCTCCTCTGCCTGAAGATGATGTTGTGCAGTGGATTGTCCATGATTGACAGGAGCTACTGATGTCAGGCTGTGGTCCGAGCCCACAACCGAGCCCGCCTTCCTCACCAGCTTGTCCAGATTCTGCCTCCCCAGCACACCGCCACACAGAAGAGGGCATTCGCCACGAAATTCTGACAGAACATCTGCAGCTGCTTTTTGCAGATGTTGAGGGATGGCAGTCTTCCTGTACTGCTGACTACCGTGTCAGACCTGCAGTCCCCCAGTCACACATACTGAGGCCTGCCTGTCAGGTAGTCTGTGATCCATGCCACCAGGTTTGAGCCCACTCCCATCTCTGTCAGTTTTTCTCTGAGTAGCAGCAGCTGGATGGTGTTGAAATGTAATTCACACAGCCCCGCTGGTGTTGTCAAGGTGAGAGAGGGATCGTGTGAGCAAAGATCCGATAGGGTGAGCCATAGGTGCCTCTCAGTAGAGGCTAGGGCAGCCATAGACTGGCCAACGGCCATAGCAGTCTCCTTTGTGGCCCTGAGAGCTAAATCCGCCATATGGCGGAGCTCCTGGACCTCCTGGCTGCCGGAGACCCCCCCACATCTAACTCTCGCAGCAGGTCAACCTGATACACCTGCAACACTGCCATGGTGTGCAGGCATGCAGCGGCTTGACCCGTTGAGGCGTAAGCCTTACCCTCCGCGCTGACGTGTTATGCAGGGGATTGTTGGGCAATGTTGTGGTATTGAGGGACGATGTGAGACTTGGGGAGAGATTGCTAGCTAGCTCTTTAACTCAGGGCACTGACCCATATTTGGGACTAAAGAGGTGGGCAGAATATGGCTTCGCCCAGGACCTGGACACCTCGGCAGGTAGATCCGGAAAGAACGGTGTGATGTGGGTTGCAGAAATCGTTTGTTGATTTTACTGGATGGAGGGGCTTTTTGCTCATCGGCCCGCCAAGCCAGATCCAGCTTGGCAACCTCTATAAGCTCCTCAACTTTTGGCTCACAGAGAGCAGCCCCCACCTCCTCAGATGAAGAGAGGCAGAGCTGAATGCTTTCATCACAAGGGGAAGAACCTGCCGAAAGGCGTGGCAGGAGAAAGGGACAAGCCCATCTCAAAACCTTTTGTGAGGTCCATCTGCAAGCCCCAGGAACCAGCGCGCCACTCTGCTTCAGCAAGAGCGGGGCCAGAACCGCGAGGAACAGGAGCAACCTCCTTGAAGAGTGCCCACTGGGAGCGGAGCGTTCACAAAGTCATGCGAGTGCAATGTGCACAGTCGGCTCCCTCGAGAATCGACTTAGCATGCTCTGCGCACAGGCAAGCCACACAGCTGAAATGTGATCAGAAAATAAAAGTAAAAAATAAGATCAAGTACAGACCACAGGTCACTTGTAATGCTGTGTCAAGAAAAAGACTCCAAACACTTTGGACATGACAAAGATTTCTTAAGGCTAATTGCAGACTTAAAAGACCTGAAAGACAATGGAATAACTGTGGCAGAGGAAAAAGTTTTGTGCTTTGCAGGGGACAATTTGGGGTCTCATAGTATCGGTGTATTTACAGAAAATTTTAGTGTTTCGGAATATTTCTGCAGGTGTTGCCCGATATCACAAAGGGATTTTCAAACAGATCTAATGCATGTGGGCCTCAGCGCACTCCTGAAAACTACAATTCTGCAGTAGACATTTTAGAGTCTAAGGGACAACAAAACATTTGAAGGTATAACATCTGAGTCAATTTTTAATTCATTGAATTACTTCAGTGTTTGCATGCCTGGCCTGCCACCTTGTTTAGGCGATGACATTTTTGAGGGTTTTCTTTCCTATGATTGAGCCCTTTACCTGAAGTACTTCATCAAGCAGAAAAATTGGTACACCCAATTAAATCTAAATAGATGCATTAAGCAAATTAAATACAGTGCATCTGATGCATTGAGTAAACCATGTGCAGTGAGCTCCAATGGAGTAAAGCTTTCTGATCAGGCTATTCAGAACTGGAATTTTTTAAGACTTCTTCCTGTTATCATGTGTGACAAGGTAAAAGAGCCCATGGATGATGGGGCAACTGACCCTTCCAAGACATTATGGAGATGATTTGTGCTAAGAAAAGTTCATTGCCAGAGGTCGCATACTTTGACGTCCTTATCCAAGAATATCTTGCTTGTAGATTCTCTCTCTTTCCAGGACATAGACTAAAGCCTAAGCATCACTACTTGTGAAACTACCCTGCACTGATTTTAAAGTTTGGACCTTTGATCAGGTTGTGGATGATGCGCTTTGAGAGTAAACAAAGTTACTTTAAAAGATGTGCTAGGAACGTAAAGAATTTTAAAAACCTGCACTTCAGTCTGAAAGTCATTAAATGAACCAGGCCTATCTGTCAGAAGGGTCTATGTGTGATCTCATTTTGAGAGTAAAAAACAGCACTGCATTTTACTCAGAGTGGTGAGGGCATTCTGCCCACCTCCGTTCCTAGCCCCCGACCAGGAGAAGCAGAACCGGCTGTGTTTAGTGCGAGCACTGAACACTTATCTCCACAGGACGAGTCCATAGAGGAAGTCGGAGCAGCTGTTTGTCTGCTATGGCCCTAACAGGAAGGGTTTCCCTGCCAATAAGCAGACTCTCAACAAAGCCGGAGTTGATCCGCTGAGCAACTCCCGTCCAGTCACAATCCCACTTTATTTATACCTGGACCACAAATGCATTTCTATACATCCCACTTCTCCATCGATACATTGTTCACCCAACATCTGTGTCTCATTTGGGCCTCCCCTTATACATACAATGGTGGTGCCAAAATGTCGGTACAGACATACACACACATAGCAAGCTATAGTATTTCATACACATGGCATATTCCTGTATTCAATTCAATTCAATTCAATTCAATTCATGTTTATTTGTATAGCGCTTTTAACAATGAACATTGTCTCAGAGCAGCTTTACACAGATAATGTGGTGATTAAAAATGAATATGTTCTTTATGAGTAAGTTTGTCCCTGATGAGCAAGCCGATGGAGACTGTGGCAAGGAAAAACTCCCCGAGATGGCATAAGGAAGAAACCTTGAGAGGAACCAGACTCAAGAGGGAACCCATCCTCATCTGGGTTACACAGAATGTCCATTTGTAGCAGGTATACAATGTTGTGGAGTACAGTGATGATGATCAGAAGCGAACTGTATTCCTGAGTCAGTGTAGGAGACTGTTGACATCAACTACAGTCCAATCCATCCTCAAAGCTCCCGTTCTTACTCCGGAATTTCATGGAACCACCCAAGGCGTTGATGAGAAACCGTCCCCAGCTGCAAAGAGTGGCCTCCAGTCGAAGAGAACACTATCCAGAGGCAGACCTGGACGAAGTGGGGAGATCCACGGAGGGGAGAGGGGCAGGAACAGTGGTCACTGGAGCCTCAGGAGCATGTTTAACTCGACCGAGAGAGAGAGAGAGAGAGAGAGAGAGAGAGAGAGAAGAGGGTGACAGGAAGAGAAGGATATGGATTATTAAGTGTCCTTATTGTTGTATGAGAGTTAAAGTCACTGTGCAGTTTGGACTCCGGCAAGACTCGCTATGGCAGCATAACTAAAAGGGAGAACCAGAAGGTAATACAGACATGAGGGATCTCTGGTATAAGAGACGACCCACCACACCACCGTCAACAAACCTGAGTGAACGTGTGAGTGTGGGGGGACGACAGCATACAAATATACCAGTTCACCAAACACTCTATATCCATGATCCCTCCAGATCTGAGCCTTTAACTCACAAACACCTACTGACTAAAGACTCCACTAAATAAATGTGTTCAGCCTCAACTTGAACACTGAGACTGTGTCTGAGTCCCGAACACTGATAGGAAGGTTGTTCCATAACTGTGGGGTTTATAAGAGAAACATCTGCCCCCTGCTGGAGTCTTCATTATTTGAGGAACCAACAGATAGCCAGCACCTTTTGATCTAAGTAGGCGTGGAGGATCATACTGGTACAGAAGTTCACTCAGATACTGCGGCGTGAGAGCGTTCAGTGCTTTATACGTCAGTAGTAGTATTTTATAATCAGTGTGAGATGTAATTGGGAGCAGTGTAGATGATTAAAACAGGGCTGATGTGCTCATATTTCCTAGATCTAGTGAGGACTCTTGCTGCTGCATTCTGAACTAACTGAAGCTTATTTCTGCACTTACTCCAACACCCAGACAGTAAAGCGTTACAGTAGTCTAATCTAGATGTTACAAAAGCATCAACTAGTTTTTCTGCATCCTGTAACCATACCATACCATACCATCTTCTCCCGCTTATCCGAGGCCGGGTCGCGGGGGCAGCAGTCTAAGCAAAGATGCCCAGACTTCCCTCTCCCTAGACACTTCTTCCAGCTCTTCCGGGGGGACACCAAGGCGTTCCCAGGCCAGCCGGGAGACATAGTCTCTCCAGCGTGTCCTAGGTCTTCCCCGGGGTCTCCTCCCAGTGGGACGCGCCCGGAACACCTTCCCAGGAAGGCGTCCAGGAGGCATCCGGAACAGATGCCCGAGCCACCTCAGCTGACCCCTCTCGATGTGGAGGAGCAGCGGCTCTACTCTGAGCTCCTCCCGAGTGACCGAGCTTCTCACCCTATCTCTAAGGGATCGCCCAGCCACCCTGCGGAGAAAGCTCATTTCGGCCGCCTGTATCCGGGATCTTGTCCTTTCGGTCATGACCCAGAGCTCATGACCATAGGTGAGAGTAGGAATGTAGATTGACCGGTAAATCGAGAGTTTCGCCTTGCGGCTCAGCTCTTTCTTCACCACGACAGACCGGTACATCGACCGCATTACTGCAGAAGCTGCACCGATCCGTCTGTCAATCTCCCGTTCCACCCTTCCCTCACTCGTGAACAAAACCCCAAGATACTTAAACTCCTCCACTTGCGGCAGGAACTCTCCACCAACCTGAAGTGGGCAAGCCACCCTTTTCCGACTGAGGACCATGGCCTCGGATTTGGAGGTGCTGATTCTCATCCCAGCCGCTTCACACTCGGCTGCAAACCGTCCCAGTGCGTGCTGAAGGTCCTGGTCTGATGAAGCCAACACGACAACATCATCTGCAAAGAGCAGAGATGAAATCGTGTTGTCACCAAACCGGACACCCTCCGGCCCCTGGCTGCGCCTAGAAATTCTGTCCATAAAAATTATGAACAGAACCGGTGACAAAGGGCAGCCCTGCCGGAGTCCAACATGCACCGGGAACAAGTCTGACATACTGCCGGCAATGCGAACCAAGCTCCTGCTTCGGTCGTACAGGGACCGGACAGCCCTTAGTAAAGGGCCCCGGACCCCATACTCCCGGAACACCCTCCACAGGCCGCCGCGAGGGACACAGTCGAATGCCTTTTCCAAATCCACAAAACACATGTGGACTGGTTGGGCAAACTCCCATGAGCCCTCCAGCACCCTGTAGAGGGTATAGAGCTGGTCCAGTGTTCCACGGCCTGGACGAAAACCACACTGTTCCTCCTGAATCCGAGGTTCTACTATCGGCCGTATTCTCCTCTCCAGTACCCTGGCATAGACTTTCCCAGGTAGGCTGAGAAGTGTGATCCCCTATAGTTGGAACACACCCTCCGGTCCCCCTTCTTAAAAAGAGGGACCACCACCCCGGTCTGCCATTCCAGAGGCACTGTCCCCGACCGCCACGCGATGCTGCAGAGGCGTGTCAGCCAAGACAGCCCCACAACATCCAGAGACTTGAGATACTCAGGGCGGATCTCATCCACCCCCAGTGCCTTGCCACCGAGGAGTTTCTTTACTACCTCGGTGACTTCAGCTTGGGTGATGGACGAGTCCACCTCTGAGCCCTCAGCCTCTGCTTCCTCAATGGAAGATGTGACGGCGGGATTGAGGAGATCCTCGAAGTATTCCTTCCACCGTCCAATGACATCCCCAGTTGAGGTCAACAGCTCCCCACCTCCACTGTAAACAGCATTGGTAGGGCACTGCTTCCCTCTCCTGAGGCGCCGGACGGTTTGCCAGAATCTCTTCGAGGCCAGCCGATAGTCCTTCTCCATGGCCTCACCGAACTCCTCCCAGGCCCGAGTTTTTGCCTCCACAACCACCCGGGCTGCAGTTCGCTTGGCCTGCCGGTACCCGTCAGCTGCCTCAGGAGTCCCACAAGCCAACCAGGCCCGATAGGACTCCTTCTTCAGCTTGACGGCATCCCTTACTTCCGGTTTCCACCACCGGGTTCGGGGATTGCCGCCTCGACAGGCACCGGAGACCTTACGGCCACAGCTCCGAGCGGCCGCTTCGACAATGGAGGTGGAGAACATGGTCCACTCGGACTCAATATCTCCGGCCTCCCTCGGGATCCGGTCGAAGCTCCGCCGGAGGTGGGAGTTGAAAATCTCTCTGACAGGAGACTCGGCCAAACGTTCCCAGCAGACCCTCACAGTACGCTTGGGTCTGCCGAGTCTGTCCAGCTTCCTCCCCCGCCATCGGATCCAACTCACCACCAGGTGGTGATCAGTTGACAGCTCCGCCCCTCTCTTTACCCAAGTGTCCAAGACATACGGCCGCAGGTCAGATGAAACGACCACAAAGTCGATCAGCGACCTACGGCCTAGGGTGTCCTGGTGCCACGTGCAATGATGGACACCCTTATGCTTGAACATGGTGTTCGTTATGGACAAACTGTAACTAGCACAGAAGTCCAATAACTGAACACCGCTCGGGTTCAGATCAGGGGGGCCGTTCCTCCCAATCAGGCCCCTCCAGGTGTCACTGTCGCTGCCCACATGGGCATTGAAGTCTCCCAGTAGAACGACGGAGTCCCCAGTCGGAGCACTGTCCAGCAACCCTCCCAGAGACCCCAAGAAGGCCGGGTACTCTACACTGCCGTTTGGCCCGTAGGCACACACGACAGTGAGAGACCTATCCCCGACCCGTAGGCGCAGGGAAACGACCCTCTCATTCACCGGGGTAAACTCCAACACATGGTGGCTGAGCTGGGGGGCTATAAGCAAACCCACACCAGCCCGCCGCCTTTCACCATGGGCAACTCCAGAGTGGTGAAGAGTCCATCCTCTCTCGAGGAGTGTGGTTCCAGAGCCCAAGCCGTGCGTAGAGGTGATCCCGACTATCTCTAGTCGGAACCTCTCAACCTCACGCACAATCTCAGGCTCCTTCCCCGCCAGCGAGGTGACATTCCACGTCCCTAGAGCTAGCTTCCGTGTCCAGGGATCGGGTTGTCGAGGCCCCCGCCTTCGACTGCTGCCCGATCCTCTCAGCACCGGCCCCTTACGGTCCCTCCTGCAGGTGGTGAGCCCACTGGAGCCCATCCTGTAACGACATCATATTTCTAATTTTAGCAATATTTCTAAGGTGAAAGAAGGAGATCCTGGTAATATTATTCACGTGAGACTCAAAGGAAAGACTCGGGTCAATAATCACACCAAGGTCTTTGACAGCCGTACACACTGAAACAGAAACACCATCCAGAGATGCTACGTAATCGGAAAGTTTGCTTCTAGCTGCATGTGGTCCTAGTAAAAGTACTTCAGTCTTATCTGAGTTGAGCAGAAGAAAGTTATCAAGCATCCACTGTCTAATGTCCTTTACACACTCCTCAACATTGTTAAGCTGATCTCTCTCATCTGGCTTTGCTGAAATATACAGCTGTGTATCATCAGCATAGCAAAGGAATCTAATACCATGTTTATGAATAATTTCACCAAGAGGCAGCATATATAAAGAGAAAAGCAGAGGGCCTAAGACAGATCCTTGAGGAACACCAAACTTTTCCTCAGAGAGTGTGGAGAACTCACCATTTACATCAACAAACTGATAGCGATCAGTCAAATAAGACCTGAGCCAAGAGAGAGCTGTTCCCTTTATTCCAACAACGTTCTCAAGTCTAGCAAGTAGTATAGTGTGATCAATGGTGTCAAAAGCTGCACTAAGGTCGAGCAAAACAAGTAAAGAGACAAAACCCTGATCAGAGGCCAATAACAGTCATTTACCACCTTAACTAGTGCCGTCTCTGTGCTATGATGAGGCCGAAATCCTGACTGATACATTTCAAAAATGTTATTCATAAGTAGATGTGAGCAGAACTGCTGTGCTACAACCTTTTTTAAAATTTTGGAGATAAAGAGGAGGTTTGATATTGGTCTGTAGTTGGACAGCTGATATGGGTCAAGGTCAGGTTTCTTAATTAGGGGGTGGATAACTGCAGTTTGAAGGATTTTGGTACAAAACCAGTGCTAATGGAAGAGTTTATTATTTTTAAAACAGGTTTAATTACCTCTGGAATTATCTGTTTAAAGAAACTTGTAGGTGAGGGATCGAGAATGCAGGTTGATGATTTTGATGAGGAAATTAATGAAATGAAGTCGTTCTCATGAATAGGAGTGAAACTTTGTAATTAATTGTCTGCTATAATGACACTGCTATAATGACACACTAACCGTCTGGATTTCTTGCCTGATGTTTTTAATTTTATTATTAAAAAGTTGATGAAATCATTACTACCTATTGATGGTGTGCATGTGAGTGCAGTGCTTTTATTTCCTGTTCATTTTGCTGCAGTACAGAATAAAAATCTAGGATTCTGCTTGTTATTTTCTATGAGGGAGGAGAAATATGCTGATCAGCAGCACTAAGAGATTTTCTAGAACTCAGGAGATTCTCCTTCCATGCTATTTGAAATACTGTTAATTTTGTTTGACGCCATTTACGTTCTAATTTTCGAGTGGTCTGTTTTAAGGTGCGTGTATGATCATTATACCACTGTGCTGATTTTTTCTCCCTGATCATTTTGGTCTTAAGTGGAGCTCCATCATCTAGAGTATAACGTAATGTTGATTCTAGGTATTCAGTGGCCCAGTCGAGCTCTGCGGGGTCAGACGGAGATCTATCTAATGTCATCATTTCTGGAAGATTGTTAATAAAACGCGCTGCTGTAGTTGACGTGAAAGTACGTTTAAGACGATAACGTGGTGAGGTAGTAATGCAATGACTGAGGCAGATTTTAAAAGAGATGAGATAATGGTCTGAAATAGCTTCAGACTGTGGAATTATGACTACGTTTTTTATTTTTAATCCAAATGTTAACAACAAATCGAGAGTGTGTCTCCACTATGAGTGGCTCCTATAACATTCTGATTAATTCCAACTGAATCTAGAATGGACACAACTGCTGCTCTTAAGGAGTCTTCCTGATTATCAAAATCTATATTAAAGTCACCAATAATTAATGCTTTGTCTAAAGAAGGAGATACATTTGTGATGAAATCTGCAAATTCTATGAGAAAATCAGAGTCGGGCCCCTGGGGGTCTATAAATAATAATTAGTGGAATTGACTGACTGGACCTGCTTTCGGACACTGAATATTTTATGTTGGTGTAAAGAACTTAAAATGTTTTACACTTGTGTTTGTGTGACGTTTAGATTATTATTATAAATAGCTGTGACTCCGCCTCCTCTGCCATTTAGACGGGGTTGGTGTATGTAACTATACCCAGGAGGACTCGCTTCATTTAATGCTACATATTCATTCGGTTTAATCCACGTTTCTGTTAAACACATTATTTTAAACTCCTGGTCGTAATAATTTCATTTATAGTAAGCGCTTTTGATGTGAGAGATCTAATATTCAAATGCATGTGTATGCATACACATGCATTTGAATATTAGATCTCTCACATCAACATTTTAATATAAGTTACATACACATGCTGCATATGCATATTTGATTAACTTTATTCTACTACAGTAGCAGAGTTCATTCCTTAATACCTTCTTCTTCTTCTTCTTCTTCTTCTTCTTCTTCTTCTTCTTCTTTTTTCAGCTGCTCCCATTAGGGGTCTCCACAGCGGCTTATCCGTCTCCACACCCCCCTGTCCTCTACATCTGCCTCTTTCACACCAACTACCTGCATGTCTTCTCTCACCACATCCATAAACCTCCTCCTTGGTCTTCCTCTTTTCCTCCTTCCTGGTGTCTCCATCCTCAGCATTCTCCTACTGATATACCCCATGTCCCTCCTCTGCACATGTCCAAACCATCTCAATCACAATTCCCTTACCTTGTCTCCAAAACTTCCTAACAGTTGCTGTCCCTCTAATAAACTTATTTCTAATCCTGCCCATCGTCATCACTCCCAATGAACATCTCAACATCTTCAGCTCTGCTACCTCCAGCTCCACCTCCTGTCTTTTACTCAATGCCACTGTCTCTAATCCATACAACATCTCAGGTCTCACCACAGTCCTATAAACTTTCCCTTTCACTCTCACAGATACTCTTCTATCACAAATCACTCCTGCTATCACTCTTCTCCACCCACTCCACCCTGCCTGCACTCTTTTCTTCACTTCTCTAACACACTCTCCATTACTCTTGCACTGTTGACCCCCAGGTACCTGAACTCCTCCACCCGCTCCACCTCTTCTCCCTGCAACCACACCCCTCCACTAATACCATTTGCATGAATTGAAACATCAGACTGAAATAATGCATTGTGTGAAAATCAATGAACTGGCAGATTTCTATCCTTTAACATCATATATGATGAATGAAGAAAGGCTAATTCCATTAAAGCACAGTGTGATGGGTGTCTGCTGAATGCCGCAAATGTAAATGTTAATGTCACACTAAACATGATTGTTTATCTGTATTTTCTCATACCTTTGTTTTATTTATGTGAATTACTGTTTTTTGTTTATTGTTTTTCAGAAATGGGTGAATCAGAGCTAAACATTTCAAACATCAGCAATGCCATTGATGCTGTATTTCCTGACCCCCCCAAACAAAAAAACAAAAAAATCTCTTGAGGACACCTTAAAATCACTTGGAGTGGAGACCCCAAGAGATTTCAGATTTCTTAAGGAATCAGATCTGACAGCTGTCCTGAGGCCCATTCAAGCTAGGAAATTTATTTCTGTTCTAAAGGAAACCAGTAAGTCCATGTTTTCATTTCTATTACAAAAACCTTAAAGGGAGAGTTCACCCCAAAATGAAAATTCTGTCATTATATACTGACCCTCAGTTCCCCATTCAGGAACGAGACGCTGCGTCACAACGCTTTGGGAATGCCTCACGTTGTTCATGCTCTGAACCAGGTGTGAAATCTGGACGATAGGCAAATCATGACGTCATCGACGGGTGACGTCGCGACGACCAGGAGCTACAAAATGGCTGCACATAGTGGTAGCCACATTAGCTTCTGTTTGTTCATGTAAGCGCTTTGTGTATGTTATTCTGTGGCTAACAAACATGGCTAATAAACAATCCTTTGAGGAGGATGAGATGATGGACACTAGCGAGCCCGCAGGTTCCTGACAGCCTGTGCTGTACAAGGAGCTCCTTGAGGTCGTGACGCTGGCCGTGTCCAAGCTCGAGCTAGCTTGGCCGGTCGAAAAGCGGAAGCAGCGTGCACCCAGTAAGCTGGATGAGCGCTTCCTGCTCCCCGTGTCACAGCCTCAACGCCGGGGCCTACCGTTCTTCCCCAACCTGCACACCAAGGTGTCCAGATCCTGGGAGACCCCGCACTCAGCACATACTTTTTTCCCCAGCATACCTACCCAGAGTGCCTGTTTGGGACTTGGCCATTGTGTTGGCGGCTCTATCTGAGCCCCCCTTCGAGCCCTTGTCTGAAGTGGCCCTTAGGTACCCGTCTGTAAAGACCACTTTCCTCATGGCGATTTCCTCCCTGAAGAGGGTCGGGGACCTGCGGGCTCTGTCCGTGGCCCCGTCTCGCCTGGAATTTGACCCTGGCATGGCCAGTGAGTTTTTCTACATGAAGCCTGGGTACGTGCTGGGTAAGGCGTCTACAGCTCCCGCACAACCTGTCGTGCTACAGGCATTCTGCCCTCCTCCGTTACTAGCCCCCGACCAGGAGAAGCAGAACCGGCTGTGTCCAGTGCTCGCACTGAACACTTATCTCCACAGGACGTGTCCGTACAGGACGTTGGAGCAGCTGTTTGTCTGCTATGGCGCTAACAGGAAGGGTTTCCCTGCCAATAAGCAGACTCCCAGCAGGTGGGTAGTGGATGCCATCTCATCATCTTATGAGTCCTCTGGTCTCCCCGCTCTGCTCGGGGTCAAGGCTCACTCCACTTGGAGTGTGGCGGCCTCTACGGCCTGGTCCGCTGGAGTCTCACTCCAGGACATCGGCGCGGCTGCGGGCTGGTCCACCCCACTGACCTTCATCAGGTTCTATGACCTCGACCTCAGAGCCACTCCGGGCTCCTCTGTCCTACGTGCTGGTTGTGAGGCCCTCACACACTAGGCAGGGTCTGGTCAGTGTGGTGTGATTGGACACTCGTTCCCAAAGCGTTGCGACGCAGCTCGAGTTCCCGAATGGGGAACGTCTCTAGGTTACGTATGTAACCCTAGTTCCCCAAGGGAACGAGACGCTGCGTCCTCGGGCCATAATCCCTGCGGCGCTTACCTTCTCTCTTTTGCAGACGCTAATGTCGCTACCACCGTGCAGCCATTTTGTAGCTCCTGATCATCGCGACGTCGCCCGCCGATGACGTCATGACTTGCCTATTGGCCAGATTTCACACGTGGTTTAGAGCATGAACAATGCGAGGCGTTCTAAAAGCATTGCGATGCAGCATCTCTTTTTCTCTGGGAACTAGGGTTACATACGTAATCTAGAGACGTTTGTTCCAAACCTGTATACATTTTTTTGTTCTGCTAAACACAAAGTAAGATAGTTTGAAGAATGTCAGTGACCAAGCAGATCTCATCCCCCCATTGACTTCCATAGTATTTTTTTTTGTAAAGTGGTCAGACATATTTATCACCTTTGTTATTAAAGGTAACAATTACTTTTGTTATTTATTAGTTTTTTTAAATGTTCTATTTACACTATATCTATCTATACACTATAAATACACTTTATTTTCTGTTTATTATAACAGTGAGGCAAAAAAATATTGTGATTGGTAAAGTAACTATTTAATTGTAAAGACAATATTGTCATTCTAAATTAGTGCCTGGTTTGGAATAACAATAGGGCAAGAAACCGGTTTGATGATGATTTTCATTTTGGTTGAACTATTCCTGGTCCAACTAAGTACATACATATGACTTTTTTTTACAGCACAGATTTCTGAAACCCCAAAGCAACCAGTCTGTTCATCTCCAGGATCTTTTCTGTCCCAGAGTTCTTCAAGCTCATCTATCAACACCTCCCCCCCTAGTGTAAACTGGGTGGGCAGCTTTGAAGTCCCATGGAATAAGTTTCCTGAGGAATTGATGCAGGTACTTGAGAGACAGAAAAGACCAAGTGCTCGGTTGCGTAGGGAAAAGTCAGAATTACCGGTAAAGGAACTAATGTTACAATTATTTGGTCTGATTGTGCACTGAACAGATCTTGTCTTTTATTAATTCTACAGAAGGGTTATCTCCCCGGCACAGAAAGACACGACCCCCCTTTACTTTAAACCGTACAAGTAATTTAGCATGTAGCAACATCAAAGTATGCAGTGACCTTGAAATGTGAGCAGCACTCAGAGTAACTTATGAACATACAGCGTTTAATAAATGAGACCACGCAACATAGAACTTCTTCTTTTTCTTTCGGCTGCTCCCATTAGGGGTCGCCACAGCGGATCATCCGTCTCCATACCACCCTGTCCTCTACATCTGCCTCTTTTACACCAACTACCTACATGTCTTCTCTCACCACATCCATGAACCTCTTCCTTGGTCTTCCTCTTTTCCTCCTACCTGGTGGCTCCATCCTCAGCATTCTCCTACCAATATAACTCATGTCCCTCCTCTGCACATGTCCAAACCATCTCAATCTCGCCTCCCTCACCATGTCACCAAAATGTCCAACATGCACTGTCCCTCTAATAAACTCATTTCTAATCTTGTCCATTCTAGTCACTCCCAACGAAAACCTTAACATCTTTAGCTCTGCTACCTCCATCTCCGCCTCCTGCCTTTTACTCAATGCCACTGTCTCTAAACCATACAACATCTCAGGTCTCACCACAGTCCTATAAACTTTTCCTTTCATTCTTGCAGATACTCTACTATCACAAATCACTCCTGTCACTCTTCTCCACCCACTCCACCCTGCCTGCACTCTTTTCTTTACTTCTCTAACACACTCTCCATTACTTTGCACTGTTGACCCCAGGTACCTGAACTCCTCCACCTTCTCCACCTCTTCTCCCTGCAACCACACCACTCCACTGCCCTCCCTCTCATTCACGCACATGTACTCTGTCTTACTCCTACTGACTTTCATTCCCCTCCTCTCCAGCGCATATCTCCACCTCTCCAGGCTCTTCTCAACCTGCTCACTACTCTCACCACAAATCACAATATCATCCGCAAACATCATAGTCCAGGGAGACTCCTGTCTGACCTCGTCCGTCAACCTGTCCATCACCACTGCAAACAGGAAAGGGCTCAGGGCCGATCCTTGATGCAGTCCAACCTTCACCTTGAACTAGTCTGTCGTTCCTACTGCACACTTCACTGCTGTCACACTGTCCTCATACATGTCCTGCACCACCCTCACATACTTCTCTGACACACCTGACTTCCTCATACAATACCACAACTCCTCTCTTGGCACTCTGTCGTACGCTTTCTCTAAATCCACAAATACACAATGCAGCTCCTTCTGTCCTTCTCTATACTTCTCCATCAACATCCTCAAAGCAAATAAGGCATCAGTGGTGCTCTTCCTCGGCATGAAACCATACTGTTGCTCACAGATGGTCACCTCTTCTCTCAGCCTGGCTTCCACTACTCTTTCCCATAACTTCATGGTGTGAGTGATCAACTTAATTCCCCTGTAGTTACTGCAGGTCTGCACATCTCCCTTATGCTTAAAGATCGGTACCAGCACACTCCTTCTCCATTCCTCAGACATCCTCTCACCTTCCAAAATCTTGTTAAACAATCTGGTTAAAAACTCCACTGCCATCTCTCCTAAACATCTCCATGCTTCTACCGGTATGTCATCTGGTCCAACCGACTTTCCACTCTTCATCCTCTTAATTGCTGCTCTCACTTCCTCCTTACTAATCCTATCCACTTCCTGCTTCACCATCTCCACATCATCCAACCTCCTCTCTCTCATTTTCCTCGTTCATCAGCTGCTCAAAATACTCCCTCCATCTTCTCAACACACTCTCCTCACTAGTCAACACATTTCCATCTCCATCCACTTCTGTTTTGTTAACCTCTTTCCCCTTATGCTCTCCTGCACTTCCTCATTCCACCACCACGTCTCTTTCTCTTCCTTTCTATTTCCAGATGTCACACCAAGTACCTTTCTAGCTGCCTCCCTCATCACTCCTGCAGTAGTTTCCCAATCATCCAGCACCTCTTCATCACCACTGAGCCTCTGTCTGACCTCTTCCCTGAACCTCACACTACAGTCTTCCTCCTTCAGTTTCCACCATCTTATTCTTCTTTCAGTCCTCACTCTCCTCCTCTTTTTCTTCGCCTCCAAAACCATCCTACAGACCACCATCCGATGTTGTCTAGCTACACTGTCCCCTGCCAACACCTTACAGTCTCCAATCTCCTTCAGGTTGCATCTCCTACATAGAACATAGTCCACCTGTGTGCACCTTCCTCCACTCTTATAGGTCACCCTATGATCCTCCTTCTTCTTAAAATACGTGTTCACCACTGCCATTTCCATCCTTTTAGCAAAATTTACCACCATCTGCCCTTCCACATTTCTCTCCTTTAGGCCATACCTACCCATCACCTCCTCATCACCTCTGTTCCCCTCACCTACATGTCCATTAAAGTCTGCCCCAATCACCAATCGTTCATTTCTAGGTACACCATCTACCACTTCATCTAATTCACTCCAGAATCTTTCCTTCTCCTCCATCTCACAGCCGACTTGTGGAGCATAGGCACTGATGACATTTATAATCACCCCTTCAACTTCCAGCTTCACGTTCATCACCCTATCAGAAACTCTCTACACCTCCACTACACTCTTACTGTACTCTTCCTTCAGAATCACCCCTACACCATTTCTCTTTCCATCCACACCATGATAGAACATTTTAAACACCTCCAATGTTCCTGGCCTTACTCCCTTTCCACTTGGTCTCCTGAACACACAACATATCTACCTTTCTCCTCTCCATCATATCAGCTAACTCTCTCCCTTTACCAGTCATAGTACCAACATTTAAAGTACCAACCTTAACCTCCACTCTCCTCCACTTCTCCTTTCCCTGCTGTCTCTGTAGACGTCTTCCTCCTCTCCTTCTCCTCCTTCGGCCAACAGTAGCCCAATTTCCACCGGTACCCTGTTGGCTAACGATACCTGTGGCGGTCGTTGTTAACCCGGGCCTCGACCGATCCGGTATGAAATTCTTAATCGTGATCCGCATATTTGATTTGGCACATGTTTTACGCTGGATGCCCTTCCTAACGCAACCCTCCCCATATTATCCGGGCTTGGGACCGGCACTAAGAGTGCACTGGCTTGTGCCTCCCTAATGGCTGGGTTACCACGCAACATAGAACTAAACTACACAAACATACATAAAAAAAAGAAGTTAAGAATATGTAGAGGGAGAAAGAAAAAGAAGAAAGAGAGAGAAAGGAAGAAAAGGAATGGCAAGTTTAACTTTAAATTGACCACAAACTAATGAGAATCATTGAGAAATTTAAATTCAAAGAGGCTCGAGCTTAATACTACTACTTTCTTTCAGCTTCTCCCATTAGGGGGCGCCACAGCGGATCACCCGTATTCATGATCCGCATGTTTGATTTGGCACATGTTTTTATGCTGGATGTCCTTCTTAACGCAACCCTCCCCATTTATCCGGGCTTGGGACTGGCACTAAGAGTGACAATCCTAATGGTTGGGGTTGGTTCCCTGACCGGGGTTCGAACCCGGGCCACAGCAGTGAGAGCGCCGCATCCTAACCACTAGACCACCAGGGGACCACTTGGGCTTGAGCTTAATCACGCATATAAATAGCTGGTAAAACGGTTACTTGCATTGGCTTTGTTGCTAAACAAGAGTCTGGATACGGTAGACAAAAGGAAATTCTTGAAGTCTGTTAGGAGGGAGTTAGATGTTCTGCCAGGTTCACCGGAAGATCAGAGTAGGAGAAGTTCTTGGAGGTAAAGCTTCCTGAAAGATCTGCCTCAAAGGGTTTGAAGAGAAGGTCTGGAAGAAAGGTTCTCAAGCCACGATTGGTGAGGGTTCTGGACATTTAAAGGTCCCCCTAGCCATACCCACCTTTTGTGGAAAGGCCAATACCAGGCATGTACTTTCAGAGGAAGAAACCTTCTTTGTCTTCGTTTTGTGGCCTGCTTAAATTTTTATGGTTGGTCTGAAGAACTTGAGTTTGACCCAAAGTGTATTAAAAACAGTAGACTTCATGATCATATAACATGCACCATTATTTGAGAAATAGAGAGCAGATCATTTTGATATTAAGCATGAAAGAAAAGACAGCATTAAAGCAGAGATACATTAATAGTTTCTTTAAGCTAAAATCTGAATGTTTATTAATCTTCTCTCTCTTCTGCTCCCAGCTGGTGTGAGTAAATGATGCTTTGAATTCACTGTGGTTATGTATATTTAAAATAGTTCAACAGCATTTACATATTTAATGTTTTTTTCCTCAGTTTAAACATTTCTGAGCTGTAAAAAAGATGGTTATGAACTGAAATTATAACAATGTAAATCCTGTAATTTGACAGGTATAAACTGCTTTTTTAACAACAACAAAACGTTAATTACACAGTTATAAGCTGTAAAAAATATATAAAAATAAATCTGTAGAATCTGTAAAATATACAGTACAGTGGCTGCAATCACGTACAACCAATAACATTACTACTGTATTTTGGGCAGTAAAGTTCTGGCCTCCACAGCTGGCGATTTTTTAATCGTAAAATCTACAGTTTATTTACAGTGCTTTCCTCCTCACCTCACCTTCATCTGTACCTGACTTTACTAACACACAAGAGCTGAATGAATCTCCAGTAAATCTCGTGGAACATCTTCCCAGAAGTGTGACGGATTCATAAGAACCAATTGGGACTAAATGTGGAATGTGATGCTCAAAAATCTCATACCGTACTTACGACCAGGTGTTCTCCAGAAAGACTAATAATAAATCATGATGTTCTCCAGAATAACAAAAGCATCTGTTTCTGTAAGAAAGTGCATATATATATATATAAATAAAATAAGAATAAATTACTAAAAACAAATAAACTGTTCTGTATCTACTGCATAAAAGCAACAATGGAAACTAAACTAAAATAAATGATTTACAGGCACGAGGTCTGAAGTGAAGTCTCGCGTGGTTCATGTGCAGTAACTTCTAAAGCACACAGAGGAACAACATCTGAAGAGCAGGACAGGAGAATCACTGAGTGCTCCAGATATCACTTCATTATTAAAGAAAGAACAAACAACAACACAACAAAACATTGTTTTTATTTACTTTTTTTTTTAATGAGATCGTTTCAGTTGATGTTCTGAAAACTTCATTGTTCGTGTCCATGTTCATCATTTACACAACAATTTAAACAAAATGAAATGTTTGTTTATTTTCCAACTAATCCCAGGTTTAAGGAGCATGGTATCCATGTGCTTGAAGGGCCAGCAAACTCTCCGACCTGAACCCCATGGAGAATCTATGGTGTATTGTCACAGACCGATCGCCTCCACGCCACGCCGCATTTCTGCAGTAATTCATGCAGAGGAGCCGCGACCGAGCATTGAGTTCTGTACATCTTCATACTGTTCAGTAGTCCAACTTTCTGTGTTAAAAATCTTTATTTATTTATTTTTTATTTTTTATTGCTCTTAAGTAATATTCTCATTTTCTGAGATACTGAATTTTGGGTTTTCATCAGCTGTGAGCCAAAATCATCAAAATTATAATAAATAAACACTTTTAATATATTAGTGTGTGATTAATCTATATAATATACCAGTTTCACTTTTTGTATCGAATTACTAAAATAAATCAACTTTTTAATGATATTCTCATGTATTGTAGTTTATTGTAATGTTTTTTAATGTATTGTAGTGTATTGTAATTTATTGTAATATATTGTGATTTATTGTAATTTATAGTAAATGTATTGTAATTTATTGTAGTTTGTTGTAGTTTATTGTAATGTATTGTAGTTTATTGTA
>JAAIIK010000296.1:167993-182877 GCA_014706435.1 Silurus glanis
AGTTCTGCAGAAAGAAATGTCAGACGCTGTGTTTCATTAAACATGGATTCATCTCATTTTTTGTTTAATTGCTGTTTAATGAAAATAGAATGAGAACTGATGAGTAAATAAGAAGCTGAATGAGTGTGTGAGCATCAGTAAGTTCATACCACTGAAAGTAAACAGATGTTGCTGAGCTACAGGGAGGTTTATGGATGTGAAGGCCACTAGCAGATTGATCCAGTTCATCATCTCTAATGAAAATCTAAAAATTACACACATATATATGTAAATCAGAAACCCCCTGACATGCTCGCGGGCGTACAGTTAGAAACACAGCAGCCGCTTTCTGTCGCAGATCATTCAGATAATTATTCTCATTTATTGATCTGTCACTGCACGCTGCTCTACGTACTGTTGTAATAATCATAAAATCTAAATATTTTAATAAATATTAAATTAAAAGCAGGTTCCGAAAGATCAGGGTCACTCACCAGAAGGTCCTGAGCTTCTCAGATCTTCAGTTGTTCAATAACTGAACAGAAGGTGAATGCAGCAGCGTAGCATGTGGTACTGAGGTAAAGTTCAGCAGGGTTTTTATTGCATGCAAGTTGACATATTTATAGTGATTATTGGTATCATGTGACAACAACATGGTGAGATCCCAAAGTCATGATCTGTGAAGTTGTTAATGTTGTAGTAAGAAATATTTACATTTAATCTTCATACATGTTTACAAATTATAAATCACCCTGAAGGTGTTCTTATGAACAGTCTGTTGTCTTTGAGGCGAATTTGCCTACAGTGATGTTGATTGGCATCTAATACATGTTCTGAAGAAAGTGGCTGCACTGAAGTAAGCAGTGAGACCAGGAGAGCATAGGAGAGAACATTTTAAAAAGTATAACACACACACACACACACACACACACACACACATATATGGTATATATATATATATACACACACTAAAACAAAAAACATATCAAATGTTTAAACTGAGGAACTGAGGAAATGTATTCGAATCGGATGGCTGCAACACGTCTCAAAAAAGTTGGAACGGGGCCACATTTCCCACTGTGTAGCATCACTATTTCTGTCCATATACATCTAGGAAATGAGAAGACCAGTTTCTGAAGTTTGGGAGAGGAATGTTGTCCCATACGTCTCTGATAGAGAATTCTATCTGCTCAACAGTTCTGGATGGAAGCATTTGTTTTTCTAAAACCTGTATAAAGCTTTCAGCATTGATGGAACATTTCCAGATGTAAAAGCTGCCCATTACACAGGCACTAATGCACCACCACACCATCAGAGATGCAGCTTCTAGAACTGAGTGCTGATAATCAGTCAGATGTTCCTGCTCCTCTTTAGTCCGGAGGACATGGTGTCCATGGTTTCCAAACAGTAATTAAACTTTCTATTCGTCTGACCACGGAACAGTTTTCCACTTTACTTCAGTACATTTTAAATGAGCTTTGGCTCAGAGAGGAGGGAGGTGTTTCTGGATCATGTTCACGTATGCCTTCTTCTTTGCATGATAGAGATTTATGGATGACATGGCAAACTGTGATGATGATGTAATGATTTCTGGAGGTGTTAATGATCCCATGCAGTGATTCTCCATTACAGAATCATGACTGGTTTAAATGCAGGGCTGCCTGATCATCCAATCAAATCGAATCAAATCAAATTTTATTTGTCACATACACATACATACAGAGTACGACATGCAGTGAAATGCTTTGTACGACTGTCCGGCATGAGGGAATAGGATGGGGGGTAGAAATAAAACAAGGGAAAAAGAAGGCAGATAAATAAAAACAATAAACTATGTAAAATAGAAAAATATATAAAGATAAAGATATATATATATCGGAAAAATAGGAAGAATTGTATATACAGGGTATGTTTATGATACAGGGTATGCTTATGTACAGTAAACAGTAATCACATAAGGTGGTTGATGTGATTGTCCTTAAAGTGAACGTGTGCGGTATGGTGTGGTATAAGTGAACGTGTGTGGTATGGTGTGGTATAAGTGAACGTGTGCGGTATGGTGTGGTATAAAGTGCACTGTGCTGTGCAAGTCCACAGTTAAAGTGACTGTCCAGGGTTTAAAGTGTTGTAGTGCGAAAAAGAAAGAAAAAGAAAAATATTTGCAGATGTACTGCAGGTCAGGGAGCTCGGTGTGGATGGTATGTTCAGCTGAACGCACCACCCTCTGGAGGGCTCGTCTGTCCTGCAAGGTGCTGTACCCGAACCAGGAAGTGATGCTACCCGTCAGAACGCTCTCAATGGTGCAGGTGTAGAAAGTCTTTAGCACCTGAGAGGGTAGTTTAAAGTCCCTTAAGCGTCTCAGATGGTACAGACGCTGCCGGGCCTTCTTCACCAGGGTGTTGGTATGACAGGACCAAGACAGGTCCTGTATGATGTGAACACCTTGGTACCGGAAACTGTCCACTCTCTCCACTGGAGTCCCGCTGATGTTTAGCGGTTGGTATGACCGCTCCTGCTTCGTGCTGAAGTCCACGATCAACTCCTTAGTCTTGCTGACATTCAGGAGAAGGTTGTTCTCCTGGCACCATCTCTCCAGGTTTTTAACCTCCTGTAGGTAGGCCGTCTCGTCGTTGTTGGAGATCAGGCCCACCACAACAGTGTCGTCAGCAAACTTGATGATGGTGGTGGAGTTGGAAGTGGCCACACAGTCGTATGTGTACAGCGAGTACAGCAGGGGGCTCAGAACACAACCCTGGGGAGCTCCAGTGCTGAGGGTGAGGGTGGATGAGGTGTGTTTTCCCACCCATACGGCTTGTGGTCTGTCAGTCAGGAAGTTAGAGATCCATTGACACAACGGCTGGCTGAGTCCCAGGACCTCCAACTTACAGGTGAGTGTGGAGGGAATTATGGTGTTAAATGCTGAACTGTAGTCAACAAACAGCATCTTTGTATAATTCCCATTTCTTTGGTCCAGGTGGCTCATCGTGGTGTGGAGGAGATGAGCAATGGCATCTTCAGTAGAACGGTTCTGACGGTACGCAAACTTTAGTGGGTCCAGTGTGTCTGGTAGTGATGCGGTGATGAAGTCTCTGACCAGTCTCTCGAAGCACTTCATCACTACTGAGGTCAAGGCTACAGGGCGATAGTTGTTAAGGCAGGCGGGCTGGGGTTTCTTCGGGACAGGAACAATGGTGGACTGTTTGAAACATGAGGGGACAACAGACTGTTCCAGTGAGAGGTTGAATATCTCAGTGAACACCGGTGCTAGCTGGTCAGCGCAGGCTTTCAGAACCCGACCTGTGATGCCATCTGGTCCTGCTGCCTTCCTGGTATTCACTCTCTTGAATGCCCTCCTCACGTCATGCTCCAAGATGGTGAACGTGTTTACCTCTCTGGCTCTCTCGGCGTGCACGCTGTTTGTGCCGCTAGCGCCGCTAGCGTGGTTAGCTGCAGCCTCGAAACGAGTGTAAAATGTGTTTAGCTCGTCTGCCAGAGAAGCGTCCGCATTCACCATTTTAGAAGATGGTGTTCTGTAGTCCGTGATTGTTCTTAGTCCCTGCCACAGGCTCCTAGAGCCACCATGTTGGAACTGTGACTCTAGTTTCTTCCCGTAGCGCCGCTTTGCATCCTTCACCGCTCTGCGAACACTGTAAGACGCAGCCTTGTACTCATCCATGTCCCCGGTGGTGAGCCGCGTGTTGTAGGCAGTGGAGCAGGATCTCAGAGCGTCGCGGATGGTTTTATCCACCCACGGCTTCTGGTTGGGAAACGTTCTGATGGTGGTTTTTTTGCACCGTATCATCCGCTAGTTTCCCGATGAATCCCACAACCGCTTCCGTAAACATGTTGACGTCATCAGAGCTGCGCCGGAACATGTCCCAGTCTGCGTCATCCAAAGCGTCCTGCAGAGCGGCCACCGATTGGTCAGTCCAGCGCGCGACCTCCTTCTGAACCGGAACTTCCTGTTTCAGCCTTTGTTTGTAAACAGGCATGAGGAAGATGTTAGCATGGTCCAATTTCCCAAACGATGGACTTGATTGTGCCTTGTAGCTGTTCTTGAATGGTGTGTAACAGTGGTCCAGTGTCGCCCCTGGTGGGGCAGGTGATGTGCTGATGAAAGTTCGGTAGTGCGCGCTTGAGGTTGGCACTGTTGAAATCTCCTACCACAATGAGCGCAGCGTCCTGATGCTGTGTTTGGTGAAGAGTTAATGTCTCATGTAAATCCCATACTGCAGTGTCCGTGTCCGCTTGAGGTGGAATATAAACGGCACTGACTATGACCGAGCTGAATTCCCGAGGTAGATAAAAGGGCTGACATTTGATGGTCAGTAGTTCCAGGTTTGGTGTCCAGGAGCATGAAAGAGGAACGATGCTCGCGCTGTCGCACCAGTGGTTGTTCACCATCAGACACACTCCACCTCCTCTTGACTTCCCCGACTCCAGTGTTCTGTCCATGCGGTAAACCGAGAAAAACTCGGCCGGCTGGATGGCGTGGTCCGGTACCGCTGGGTTCAGCCATGTCTCGGTGAAGCAGAGAAGGTTGCAGTCCCGAATGTCTCTCTGGAACTTGACCCTTGCCCTGAGGTCGTCGAGCTTGTTCTCCAGTGACTGGACGTTGGCTAACAGGATACTAGGTAAGGGAGCACGGTGTGTGCGTGCCCTCAGCCTGTTCCTGACGCCGGCTCGTTTCCCTCGCGGACGCCGGTACGGGTCGCGTCCTTTGTTCTCCCTCAGGATCTCGCTCGGCCAGCATGGGTCCGGGTTTAAAAATGGCGAAAGGTGAGTGCATTGTACACCAATAGATATGAGGGTCTCTGTCATATCTAATGATGTCCATCTTGTGTAGATGGAACTGTAACTAATTAAATAAAAGTATAAAATAAACAAAAACAGAGAAAATGTAGCTGGAGCAGTCGTGACGGCAGCCGACCTCACCGGCGCCATCTTGGATCACCCAATCACCCAATATTGAATTTCACCCGTGTCCCTTGTGCACAGAGATTTCTCCAGATTCTTTGAATCTTGATAATATTATGTTCTGAGATATTCAACTTTTGTAATTTGATGTTGAGAAACATTATTTTGAAATTGTTGCACAGTTTATAGACAGTATTTCACAGATTGGTGAAGCTCTGCCCATCTTTACATCTTTTTTCCAGACTTGTTGCAGAGTCTCAACTTTTTTGAGGCGTGTTGCAGGCTTCAAATTCACAGAGGGCCAGGTAGGTCTGGGTAGCTTTTTTCCCTTAATAAATACTGCATTTTGTATTTACTCATGTTATTTTTGTGTAATATTGACATTTGTCCCAAAAATGTCTGTATCATCTGAGGCCCCTAAGGGACTTTAAACTACCCTCTCAGGTGCTAAAGACTTTCTACACCTGCACCATTGAGAGCGTCCTGGTGGGTAGCATCACTTCCTGGTTCAGGAACAGCACCATGCATCCAAACAATGGACTCTTTTCTTGATGCATTTAGGGAAGCGATTCAGCTCCTTAAACAAACACAAAGAGAATGAGGAGGAGCTTCTTCCCGCAGGCCATTCAGAGTTGAAACCAGGAAACACCCAGCAACTAGAACCTGGACTTTACTCTCTTTCTCACTTCCTTCTCTGCACAACTATTATTTACAATTATTCACTATTATTTGCAGTACTTGCACTAGTGGAACTTTAACTCTGGACCGAGCCGCTCTAACTCTGGACTGGACGAGCACGGCGTCACTTTATACCTTTTCACTTTTACATTTATATCAGCACATGGTCACTGTAATGACAATTACAATCATACTGGGTCACTTTAATCTGTACTTCTGTCAATATCTGTCACACACACACACACACACATCCATCCCTCCTGTTTAATTAATGTATGTGTTTATACATACATACATATACACACACACACACACACACACTATATATATATATATATATATATATATATATATATATATAAAATGTATTTACTTTTTATACTGTATAATCAAATTATATTATTCAGTCAGTAGTATTGTAGTATTCAGTCTACACTGGCTCCCAATTATAAACTGACGAGTAAAGCACAAAATGTTCTCGTGCCACAGTATCTGAGTGAACTTTGGTCTGTTAAGATCCACCACATCTACTTTAATCAAAAGGTGCAGGCTATTTGTTGGTACCTCAGATAATGGCAATTTCCTTCAACAAAGTCACCGCTGGCTCACTCATTAAAGATAAACTTATAAAGACAAATTTTTACAAAATCCAGTCCAAAGTACTAAACAAATAAAACTGAACTAAATAATAATTTTAGTCCATGATGGCAAAAACTTGTCAAAACAATGAAAAGGGGAAACAAGGAAAAGAAAAAAAAAGGAAATAAAAAATTATTTTAAAAGGCTTCTTTAGAGCATACAGATTCTCAAATAGAAACAAGAGCAAAAACTTATAAAAGTTTGTCTCAAATCAAATCTGAAGACACAGAGAACAATACACAAAGTGCTGGAAATGCAACAGCAAAAACCAATGAAAGAAACTGGGGCACAGGTGGTGGTTTAATTACCCCAGGTGATGATACTTATCTAACTGGCAGGGGAGAACAACATGTAGGAAAAATTGGACTTCTGGTGGCTAAACGTGAAAATAACACCAGTTCAAAATCCTGACAGCACTAAGATCAAGCAATTGAGGTTTAAATGAGGCTTAAGTTCTGACTGAAACATTTGCTGAATGCTATGTAGGTGTGAGTAGACCTGCTGTGCTACAAACCTTTCTATGATCTTGGAAATAAAGATGTTTGATATTGACCTTTATAATTAGGGCTTTAATCATTTCCAGTGTAAATGATTTGGGTAAATATCCAGTGTTTGGAGAAGCTTTGATTGTTTCTCGGATTTTCAGTTTGAAGAAACATGTAGGTAAGAAATTATAGCAACACTGAGAGCTTTCTAGAACTCAGGAAGCTCTCTGAACTGCCGAGTGGCCTCATGACCTTCTGATCAAAATCCACATTTTAACCAAGTAAGAAATGGTAGTGAGGGTCTGAGCTGTGGAACTTCTGAAAAGGTGGTCATGATTTTAAATCGCAGCTTTGCCCTTGAGTAAGGATTCTACACCTCAAATTCTCTGTTGTTTAAATGATGTAGTTGAAGGTTGATCTGGACATGGGCACCTGTTTAATAGTGTTTAATGTAAATGTAAATCACTGAGTTTCCAAATCCTACTGTAGTTTGTGTCTATTTGAGAGAGAAAGCTGTAGAATTGACTATTGTTTAGGGATGAATGTGTGTGGAGCAATTCCCAAACTCTCACCCAGTTAATCAACACTTACATCACAATAAACACCTAAAAATCACCCCACGTGGTGCTGCTGAAAATGTTCTCCACATGAACAGCCTAAAGATCCATGATGTTTCTGCTGCTGCTGTTCCTGCTGTCTCTGTGTTTCATCTGCTCTGTTCTCTTCTAGTCTTCAGGTCACTACACCACAGACCTTGTCTTTACAACATGGATTAAATGCTAGTCAAAATAAACAGAAACACATTCTCAAAGACAACAGAGTGCTGATAAGAGTGTTGATAAGAGTGTTGATAAGAAAACCTTGAGAAGGTTCTAAATACAGACTTATGAAAACTGGAGCAACAGAAAATATCAATTTTCTGGTAAATAATAAGCTGAAGGTTTGATGAAAAAACTTTCTACTACAACATTCTCAGTTTATGATACCAAAGCATTCAACACAAAGCCCAAGAAAACCGAACATGTTTACAAACTCTCTCTCTCTCTCTCTCTCTCTCTCTCTCTCTCTCTCTCTCTCTCCACACACACTATAAAACCCTGCTGAACTTTACCTCAGGACTCAATGCTACACCACTGTGTCCAACTCCTGTCTGTTCAACAGTTGAAGATCTGAGAAGCTCAGGACCTTCTGGTGAGCGACACTGATCTCTCTGAACCTGCTTTGTGTTCTGCTAATTTTTTTATTATTATATTAAAATATTTATACTTTAAGATTATTACACTAATAACACGGAATACATCTATTATATTTTTATTATTAAAACCTACAGGATCATTAATCCTGTATTATCAGGACTTTATAGAACTTTTTGATAGTATCTGATTAAAAAGAGATGATCTGAATGACATCTGTAACAGAAAGTGACGGCTCTTGTGAAGGTAATGTTTTACATGTGAGCATGTTGTAGTGTTTCTTCATATATATATGTGTGTCTTCTTCTTACATTTACATTTGTGGCATTTAGCAGACGCCCTTATCCAGAGCGACGTACAAAAGTGCTTTGAGTCTCTAGTAATGAATAAATCTACACTGTACACAAGATTACTAAATTCTGAGAGAAGGTGGTACCAGTCGAGCAGTGCTGGAGGATCTCAGACAGCGTGGTGCAGTGTGAGGTGTGATGAGGCCTCTGAGGTAAGATGGCGCTGGTCCATTTTTGGCCTTGTAGGCAAGCATCAGTGTTTTGAATCTGATACGTGCAGCTACTGGAATCCAGTGAAGGGATCGCAGCAGTGGGGTGGTGTGGGAGAACTTGGGCTGATTGAACACAATTCGTGCAGCTGCGTTTTGGATCATCTGCAGTGGACGAATAGCGTTCAGGGGAAGACCTGCCAGCAGAGAGCTGCAGTAGTCGAGTCTTGAAATGACAAGAGACTGAACAAGCACCTGGGCAGCCTGTGTGGAGAGAAATGGTTGAATCCTTCGGATGTTGTAGAGAAGAAATCTACAAGAACGAGCCACATTAGCGACATGTGGGAAGATGGACAGTTTATTGTCCATAGTTACCCCAAGGTTACGAGCAGTGGCTGAAGGGGAGAGCAGAGAGTCATGAAGTGTTATTTGGAGATCTTGACCTGGAGATGAATCACCTGGGATGACCAGCAGTTCTGTTTTGCTGGGGTTGAGTTTTAGTCGGTGAGCACTCATCCATGAAGATATGTCTGTCAAGCATGCCAAGATCCGAGCGGAAGCTGTGGTATCTGATGGAGGGAAAGAAAAGATCAGTTGAGTGTCATCTGCATAGCAGTGGTAAAAATACTTACAGGGGGAATACTATACTTAAATATAGAGGGGGAAAAAGAGGGGACCAAATACCGAGCCTTGTGGGACACCAGTGTTGAGTCTGCACGGGGCAGATGTGGATCCCATCCATGTTACCTGGTATGAGCGACCTTCCAGGTAGGAAGCAAACCATTCCCATGCTGTTCCGCAGATACAAAGGCTCTTGGGGGTAGACAAAAGAGTCATGTGGTTGACTGTGTCAAAAGCTGCTGAAAGTACAGATGACAGCTTGGCTGACCGAGCAGCATGCAGTTTCACTGAAACAGCCAAAAGGGCCGTCTTTGTGGAATGTGCCACTTTGAACCCAGACAGGTTCGGATCATGGAGGTTGTTCTGTGAGAGACAGACAGACAGTTGGTTAAAAACAGTGCGTTCCAGAGATTTAGAAAGAAAGAAGAGAAGTGATACCGGTCTGTAGTTGTTGATGTCTGATGGATCCAGAGCAGGTTTCTTCAAGATGAGGGAATGACCCTTGCTTGCTTGAAGGTAGTTGGTACATAGCCAGATGTTAATGACCCATTGATGATTGTGGAGATGAAGGGCAGGAGATCTTGTGTGATGGTCTGAAGCATAGTTGAAGGGATTGGATCCAGAGGACAGGTGATGGGATTGCAAGATTGGATGACTTGCAGTATCTCATCTTCTGTTAAGGTTGAGAACCTTGACAGAGATGAAATAGTTTGCTGGCTGTGTTGTGTAGTCATTGTTGGGGAGGAAGTGAAGGTCTGGCAGATTTTCTTAATCTTTTCATCATAGAAGGAGGCAAAGTCATTAGCAGTCAGGAAGGATGGAGCAGGTGTGGCAGGGGGGTTGAGTAGTGAAGAGAAGATGTTGTGGAGCTTATGAGGATCTTGTGCAGAGGCCTCAAGCTTGTCCTTGTAGAAGGCAGTTTTAGCAGACGTCACATCCAAAGAAAATTCTTCTTCTCCAAAGAGAATTCTTCTTCTTCTATCAGCTGCTCTCATTAGATGTCTCCACTGGGGATCATCCGTCTCCATCCCCCCCTGTCCTCTACATTTGCCTCTTTCACACCAACTACCTGCATGTCTTCCCTCACCACATCCATAAACCTCCTCATTGGTCTTCCTCTTTTCCTCCTCTAAACTCCTGTCTGACCTCTTCCCTGAACCTCACACTACAGTCTTCCTCCATCTTATTCTTCTTTCTGTCCTCACTCGCCTCCTCTTCTTCTTCACCTCCAAAACCATCCTACAGACCACCATCTGATGCTGTCTAGCTACACTGTCCCCTGCCAACACCTTACAGTCTCCAATCACCTTCAGGTTGCATCTCCTACATCACATGTGTCAAACTCAAGGCCCGTGGGCCAGATGTGGCCCGCCATGTCATTTTATGTGGCCCGCGAGAGCTTAAAAGTTTTGAGTGTCTAAAAATAAATAGCATAAAATAAATTAAGAGCGTGCTTTGACCAAAAACTACATTTCTCACAATGCCTTTCGACTACGCTAGCCGCGGCAGTGTCCATGCCAACGAGTGGAATTGGGATATAAATAATGATCCCAAAATGTCCAGAAAGAGAAAAGTTGATGCAGACGGAAGACTGTTTCAAGAAAGATGGGAAGGCGAATACTTGTTTGTGCTTCAAGGAGAAAGACCGGTATGTCTTTTGTGTTACGAGGCGGTGTCGGTTGTCAAAGAGTACAATCTGCGTCGACATTTTGACACCAAACACGGAGCTAAGTACGCTAAAGCTAGCCTTCAAGAAAAGCAACAAATTGCCCAAGAATTAAAAGGCAAACTGCGGTCGCAGCAGAGTTTGTTCATGAAATCCACAGCCAAAAACGAGGCCGCGGTGAAAGCTAGCTTCATTGTGGCTGAAGAAATCGCCCACGCTTCCAAGTCTTTTTCAGAGGGAGCGTTTTTGAAGCAGTGCATGCTGAAGGTCTGTGAGCAGGTGTGTCCCGGCCAGTTACAGACTTTTAAAAATGTCAGTTTATCAAGAAACACCATCGCCGACCGAGTGAAGGAACTAGCAGAAAATCTTACAACACAGCTGGCCGAGGAAACACGCAGCTACACAGCTTTTTCATTAGCTGTTGATGAAAGCACAGATAACACGGACACAGCGCAGTTATCAATTTTTATTAGAGGCGTAAAGTCGGACCTCTCTATCACTGAGGAGCTGTTGGATGTGTTCTACGCATTGCCTCAGCACAGGACCTAAAACCAGACATTGACACACTGGCAACGGGAAAACGGTGTCAGACATCTGGTCAGAAAACACACAGGTAAGCATTTTTTTAAAAACTTAATTAAAATATAATAAAATGTAATTCAACCAAGAAGAAGAACAGTTAAACTGTGTGCAATTTAATGATTGTGCTTGCATTTTGTTTTGTGTTTATCATTTTCAGAACATGATCAATCGATAGTAGAGAGAGAATCCACTTGGTGTGTTCAAGGACAGGCAGCATCTCCTCATCAAAGACTAACCGAAAAACTTGACCAATATAGTTGTGAACTGAGTCAACCTTTATTTTGGTATTTTTAGTTGATTACATATTATTTATGTGTAGCTGCTGTTGTAATTATTTAATGTTTGCAGGTCTTATGTGTGTGTGTATGCAGACAAATTGTTGTCATCAAACCATCAGTTGGATGCAAGGCTGTGTGCAGCCTTTTTTTGTAAAATGCTACATGTGTCATACATGTTCTTTGCAGCTCAGTTTTATGTTATTTTTCTTTATTCACTTGGACAGTTTGATCCTTCATTAATGGAGTTATGTGGGTTTTCATAAGCTGACAAAATTTAAAAGGATTTATGTTAGAGCAACAAGCAAACATATGTTTTCTATGCAACTGTAATTGTCACTTGAATAAGTTATAATAAATAATGAGTTATTTAACATTAAGGAGTAGTTACATTTATTTTACATTACATTCGATTACATTTAGTTACATTTATAAGTTACATCTGGCCCTTTGAGGACAGCCATTATGCTGATGTGGCCCTCAGTGAAAATGAGTTTGACACCCCTGTCCTACATAGAACATAGTCCACCTGTGTGCACCTTCCTCCACTCTTATACGTCACCCTATGATCCTCCTTCTTCTTAAAATAAATGTTCACCACTGCCATTTCCATCCTTTTAGCAAAATCTACCACCATCTGCCCTTCCACATTCCTCTCCTTAAGACCATACCTACCCATCACCTCTTCATCACCTCTGATCCCTTCACCTACATGCCCATTAAAGTCTGCACCAATCACCAATCTTTCATTTCTAGGTAGACCATCTACCACTTCATCTAATTCACTCCAGAATCTTTCCTTCTCCTCCATCTCACAGCCGACTTGTGGAGCATAGGCACTGATGACATTTATCATCACGCCCTCAACTTCCACGCGTTCATCAGTCTATCAGAAACTCTCTTCACCTCCACTATACGCTTACTGTACTCTTCCTTCAGAATCACCCCTACACCATTTCTCTTTCCATCCACACCATGATAGAACAGTTTAAACACCTCCAATGTTCCTGGCCTTACTCCCTTTCCACTTGATCTCCTGAACACACAACTTATCTACCTTTCTCCTCTCCATCATATCAGCTACCTCTCTCCCTTTACCAGTCATAGTACCAACATTTAAAGTACCAACCCGAACCTCCACTCTCCTCCACTTCTCCTTTCCCTGCCGTCTCTGTAGACGTCTTCCTCCTCTCCTTCTCCTCCTTCAGCCAACAGTAGCTCAATTTACACTGGTACCCTGTTGGTTAACGATACCTGTGGTGGTCGTTGGTAACCCGGGCCTCGACCGATCCGCTATGAAATTCTGATTCGTGATCCGCATATTTGATTTGGCACATGTTTTACACTGGATGTCCTTCAGAACACAAACCTCCTCATTTATCCAGACTTAGACCAACACTAAGAGTCACCTGACCTGCGTAACACTAATGACTGGATTTTCTACAGATATGTGTGCAATTTTTACGTTTCCATCACAGAGATGAACTGGATTATTGTTCTAGTGGGCTTAATGTCCATAAACCTCTCAGTATGTCTCAAAGGTATGAATTTACTGATATTGTTCAAATTGTAATTTTTCATTAATATGAAAAACTGGAATATAACATGAAAAGAATGTGTATGTATATAAAAAAGTCTCATTATATATATATATATATATATAGTGCGGCAAAAAAGTATTTAGTCAGCCACCAACTGTGCAAGTTCTCCACTTAAAAACATGAGAGAGGCCTGTAAATTTCATCAGAGGTACACTTCAACTATGAGAGAAAAAATGAAGAAAATCACATTGTCTGATTTTTAAAGAATTTATTTGCAAATTATGGTGGAAAATAAGTATTTGGTCAATAACAAAAGTTAATCTTAATACTTTTTTATATACCCTTTGTTGGCAATGACAGAGATCAAATGTTTTTTCTGTAAGTCTCCACAAGGTTTGTACACACTGTTGCTGGTAGTTTGGTCCATTCCTCCATGCAGATCTCCTCTAGAGCAGTGATGTTTTGGGGCTGTTGCTGGGCAACACGGATTTTCAACTCCCTCCAAAAATGTTCTATGGGGTTGAGATGTGGAGACTGGCTAGGACACTCCAGGACCTTGAAATGCTTCTTACGAAGCCACTCCTTGGTTGCCCGGGCGGTGTGTTTGGGATCATTGTCATGCTGAAAGACCCAGCCATGTTTCATCTTCAATGCCCTTGCTGATGGAAGGAGGTTTTCACTCAAAATCTCACGATCCATGGCCCCATTCATTCTTTCCTTTACATGGATCAGTCGTCCTGGTCCCTTTGCAGAAAAACAGCCCCAAAGCATGATGTTTCCACCCCCATGCTTCACAGTAGGTATGATGTTCTTTGGATGCAACTCAGCATTCTTTCTCCTAAAAAACACGACTGTTGAGTTATTACCAAAAAGTTCTATTTTGGTTTTATCTGACCATATGACATTCTCCCAATCCGCTTCTGGATCATCCAAATGCTCTCTAGCAAACTTCAGATGGTCCCGGACATGTACTGTCTTAAGCAGGGGGACACGTCTGCAGGTCATTCACTAGGTCCCCCCGTGTGGTTCTGGGATTTTTGCTCACCGTTCTTGTGATCATTTTGACCCCACGGGGTGAGATCTTGCGTGGAGCCCCAGATCGAGGGAGATTATCAGTGGTCTTGTATGTCTTCCATTTTCTAATAATTGCTCCCACAGTTGATTTCTTCACACCAAGCTGCTTACCTATTGCAGATTCAGTCTTCCCAGCCTGGTGCAGGTCTACAATTCTGTTTCTGGTGTCCTTTGACAGCTCTTTGGTCTTGGCCATAGTGGAGTTTGGAGTCTGACTGTATGAGGTTGTGGACAGGTGTCTTTTATACTGATAACGAGTTCAAACAGGTGCCATTAATACAGGTAACAAGTGGAGGACAGAGGAGCCTCTTAAAGAAGAAGTTTCAGGTCTGTAAGAGCCAGAAATCTTGTTTATGTTGTAGGTGACCAAATACCTATTTTCAACCATAATTTGCAAATAAATTCTTTAAAAATCAGACCATGTGATTTTCTGGATTTTCTTTTCTCATTTTGTCTCTCAGAGTTGATGTGTACCGATGATGAAAATTACAGGCCTCTCTCATCTTTTTAAGTGGAGAACTTGCACAGTTGGTGGCTGACTAAATACTTTTTTGCCCCATTGTATATACATATACTAAATATCTATCTATGTATCTATCTATACTGTATAAAGTGCTGATGGTGAATTTCCTCAGTTGTCTTAGAAAGAAAAAAAGACATATATTAAAAAACATTGTGTAGTAACCTCACATTTCTTTCTGCAGAACTGGAATATTCCACTCCGAGGAGCTGCAA
>JAAIIK010000297.1:0-23390 GCA_014706435.1 Silurus glanis
GTGGGGGTATAGTGTATATATTGTAAATGTATTGTGTGGGGGTATAGTGTGTTGTGTGGGGGTATAAGGTATAGTGTGGGGGTATAGTGTGTGTGTGTGTGTGTGTGTGTGTGTGTGTATATATTGTAAATGATTAGTGTGGGCGTATAGTGAATATTGTGGGGTATAATGTACAGTGGAGTGGGTTAGAGCAGCTTCACGTTGGAGTGGTACAGTGATGAAATGTCATACAGGTGCTCGCTATCTGCATCCATAAAATGAATCATGTTCATTGCTGATTGTTGATGCACCCGTTTTTTGTTTGTTTTTTTCCTGCAGCGTTCGTGTCTCAGCAGCTCCTTAAAAGCCTGGTGATGCCTGTGATCCCGCAGCCAGAGGTCCTGAGCCCGGTCATGTACAGCCCCATCACCATGTGGACGGCGAGCGACTCTCCCCCTTCGCCGCTCCCCACCGACCTGTCGCCTGTGTCGGGATACCCCTCACCCAAAGACGGCCACGAGATACCGAGGAGCGACGAGGACGAGCACGAACATGAGCACGAGCAGCCGGCGTCCTTCACCTTCACCACCACCACCAGCCCGAGTGGCGGCGGCGGCGCCTCGGACGTGACCGAGAAGTTCCGCTGCGCCCTGTGTCACAAGTCGTACTCGACCTACGCGGGCCTGCTCAAGCACAAGCAGCTGCACTGCGAGGCGCATGCGCGCAAGGCGTTCAGCTGCAAGTACTGCGAGAAGGAGTACGTGAGCCTCGGCGCGCTCAAAATGCACATACGGACACACACGCTGCCGTGCGTCTGCAAGCTGTGCGGAAAGGCGTTCTCGCGACCGTGGCTGCTCCAGGGACACATCCGCACACACACAGGTGAGGGGGAAACAAAATATAAGGGGAACGCTAATCAAAGGTTCAATTCTTAACGAGTGTGCGTGACGGTTGCGTTTTGTTTTTCAGGCGAGAAGCCGTTCTCGTGTTCCCATTGCAGCAGGGCGTTCGCCGACAGATCCAACCTCAGGGCTCACCTGCAGACGCACTCGGACGTCAAGAAGTACCAGTGCAAGAACTGCTCAAAAACCTTCTCCAGAATGTCTCTCCTGCACAAACACGAGGAGTCGGGATGCTGCGTCGCTCACTGACGCCCCCTAACCCCCAAAATAACGTCCAACCTACACAGACTGCTCTGGGAAAAAAAATTCTTTGTGGTGCCTTGAAACCAAAAAAAAAAAAAAAAATGCAATATTTGTCCAAATATTTTCACACGCAGTATTTTTTACGATTTTCTTTTTATATGATCATGCGCTCCATCATGTGCTTCCTATTTGTAATAATTTTTTTTCTCCATGTTGACCTATAATTTTTTTTTCTCCTTCCTTCTGTGTACTGTAAGAAAAGGAAAGTTTACTCAACACAGGACGAAACCGCAGAAAGTCCCGTATCCGATCCCCCGTACTGGATGTGTTTAGAAACCAAAGACTTCTAGGATCAAAAAAGCCATTTTCTGCAGAGGGAACAAGTGCAAAGTATTTAAAAAATTGACAAAGACAATCAGCGTATTTTTCTTTTTTCTTTTTTTTTTTTTTTTTTATCCTTCCTCTCAGAGCTCTGTAATCGTTTATTATTTTTTTAAATACATATCTGAATGTACGTGTGACTGAAATGATTGTATATTGTTTGTACGTATACATTTAAATGGAATGGGTGATTATTTTTTTGTATGTGTTCCCTTTTTTATACACTTTCTAAATAAAAAATAAAAAAAAGCTTCTTGCGATATTTAAATTTTTTATTTATTTATTTTTTATAAATTTTTCGGAAACCCCTTTACTGATGTGCTCGAAGTGAGTCGCGTACTAGAGTCGCGTACTAACACGCCGCCTGACCGAGGCCTTTTCCGAAAGACGAAAACCCCCGCAGCGCCGTCGAACCCTGGCGCGAATTACAGGCGGTGTGTTTTAACTTGCTGTGACGACGCTGGCGCTTGTGCTCTCGTTTCCACGGCGGTCACGTGACTCACCGGGCGTCCACCCGATTCATAAGGTAGAGATGTTGCGCTAGTTTTTCCAGGTTCCTCGTATGACTGTGGGAAACCGACGCGTCGGGACGCATAGAGGAAGCGATCGGAATCGATTCTGGTGAGTATATAAAAGGGAAGCATTATGTAGGAGACGTTTTGGAAATGAGTTGGCGTTTGCCGCTTCAGCTTTCTCTCACTCTTTCTCTTTTTGAACCTGTTTGCAGTCGCCAAAAAAAATGTCACACTTCCTCCCTATGTAGCTCTCGCTTCCCTGCCAAACGCCCCAGGCCTCTTTTTTTTTTTTCCTTTATTTATTTTTTTACGTCCATTAGGACATCTCAGGCAGAGAAAACAAAAACCCCCAGATGATTCGATTAATAGCACGTGCCCCCGGTCAGATCTCATGACTTTCTCAATGGCGCCTTTCACGCGAATATTTTTAGAGCTGCTATGAATGAACACTTGTGTCGTCGCACCCTGGGGTAGGAGCGTACGGAGAGATTTTAAAGGGGCACGACTCGAGGTGATGAGGTGCACGATGCAGGTGTTCCACGGGACTTCAGCTCGTCGACTCCACGTATGCTAACACGCGGAATCGTACGTACGCCGATGCTAAATCTACGGTTTGGTCCGAAATATCCGGAAAGAACTTTCTCCTCGTTCACCTGAACCGTCCAAACTCTTAACGTTGTTACGCAATACATATTCCTTAAGTGATATTAGCATGCATGCTAGCCCTCTGTCAACCTTGTTACACGCTTCTGAGCAACTTATGCTAATGATCCCGCTGTAAAATGTTTCTTGAGATACTTTCGAACGCCCGTATTCTTCAACTCGAGCCTTGCTGTATCTCCATGCCTGAGACCTCGTACTTGTTAGCATTTCTCTGAAGAACAGACTTTTACTATCTCTCTCTCTCTCTCTCTCTCTTTCTCTCTGCCTGACCACAGCGTGATCTGGCGAGTCAAACCCGATGAGAAAGAGACGATTGTTTTTTTTTTTTTTTGTTTTTCTCCCCCCGAAAAGCCTGGAGGTTGATCCGCTAGTTTACGCAAGCCAAACATTCTGCTTTCTCACAGACCTGTGAGCTTCTAACAGCTGCTTCTCACATCTTCGTTGCTTGGATCAAAAACCGTTGACTCATGAAACCCTGTAGAGATCTCATGTTGGAAACATTTCTGTCCGAAAAAATCCTTTAAAAACGCGGTAATGCGACGTAATTGGCCTCGAAGGCGCATCGCTTTTGTCTTACCCACAAAAACTGGTCCAGCATGTGACCAGGAAACGAAAATCACATGCTCGATCATCATATGCTCCTTCGCTCACAACGCTCTCTTTTTTTCCCCTGAATACTTGAAATGTTTTCGCTTGGAAAAGCTGGAAACTCGATTCTGGACTGAAGTGGGATCACGAAGCTACAACATATTCCTTCTGGAGTCCGTGTTAATGTACCGGTGCATATCAGCTGTAAGGTGTCGCTTGTTTGGAGATGGTTTTACCTCAAACCGAATGACGTTATGAAGAGAAGATGTTTCTGGTTTAATATGAAATCCTGTGGCGTCGAATCCGGTACTAAGAAATGGCGATTGATCAGGGAACCAAAAATTCTTTCTTTATATATCCTAGTGTCAGCCATGATACAGCACAGTGTTAAGGGCCTTGCTCAAGGGGCCCAAAAGTGGCAGCTTGGCGATACCAAGCCTCAAACCCCCTTACCTTCCTATTGGTAACCCAGAGCCTCAACCACTGAGGTACTACTTCCCACTACAGGGCATCTCTGAAGGAGGAGAAGCTGCTCACAAAACACTTGTAACCAGGACAAATCCAGAAAACGTTATGGTTGTGTTGGATCAAAAAATTTACTGTACTGTGCAAGCGTTTTCAAAAAGAATAGCTTCCAGGTGATTGAAAATTTTTTTATTTTTGTGACCTATCTGTGATGCTTATTTATTTTTATTTTATTTTTAATTATAAAATTTTTTAAATTTTTATTTTGTATTTTTTTATATTTTATTTATTTTTTAAAATAAAGATTATTATTATTATTATTATTATTATTATTAAAAAAAAAATACTGACACATTGTGGGTGAAAGGCCAAAAACAGAGAGGAAAAAAAAAAGTATTTAAAAAATAAAAAAAAACATCTTTAAATTTAAAAAAAAATTACGTTCCCTGGTCTGATGAAACCACAAATTGAAATATTTTACGTTTGTTGTAAGACAAAAATGTGAAAAGCTAAAAAGGGGATGAATTCGGTTGGTTTTTTTACATTCAGATTTTTTTTTTTTTTTTTTCAAGAAAAAAAAAAAAACAACAAACCGAATCCAATCCAATCCAATCTAATATCTGGCTTTTAATTCTGAATAATGAATGAAACATCCTTTATTTTGTAAACACACCACCACGCCAAAGAAAATTTCCCTTCCAGCGATTCTTTGAGGCTTCTGTTATGCTAGACCGAAGTCAAATCTCACATGAAACGAGACCGGGAAGTGATCGATTTACATTGCGGCCCAATTAAACCGGCGCCTGTATTTACTTGTGCGAGCTTTATCAAGAGACACAAAAGGATCCTTAAACAAACAGCAGGCCCCTGAAAATATTCCTTACATCCTGGCATTGTAGTGGAACGAACATGCCTGTGCAGGACTCGCGCCAGTACACGAATCTCAGGCCGGCATTGCAAAATATCAGGTGTGCCCCGTTCGCTTCAGGATGTGTTCGTACACCTCGGCGCTGCCTCGCTATCTTCTCGGAAACAAAAGCATTGGGGGGAAAAAAGCGCCGGGTTTATCGATCGTTTGAGATTTGTGTGCTAGGACGAGCTAGCGTTCTAGCATTCGAGGTTTGAACCGTGGGGGCTTCCTCAGTATCTGGTGGGTCTGGTGGACGCAGTGTCTGGTGGAGCTTCAGCCTTCCAGACCCCTGGGTTCAGTTTATCACGTACTGTAGCTCAAGGGCTTTTACGACAAGACGAGTTTTATGTTCTGTGCAAAAAAAAAAAAAAAAAAGTAATTCCGTCTTTCCAAGGCAAAAAAAAAAAAAAAAAAATCGTTGACCAAAATAATACATTGGACTATTCATTTTTTTAAAAAAAGTACATTTTATATGTATCGAATCAAAGCGTTCTTCTGGAGTTAGCATGAACGCTAGCTTAGCATGCGATGCGTTTTTTTTTGCTAATCCCGTTCTCAAAAAAACTTCGAGAACCATCTTTTTTTTTTTTTCTTTTTTCAAGCATTGGGTTTTAAATGTAAAAATGTATTTAAATGATTTACTTTCTTTTGATTTTTGTCCGATAAATACTACTTTGTAACGGTACTATTTGTTGTATTTGTTAATTAAAGATTAAAAAAAATTGCTTCATTATTTGATTTTTTTTAAATTTCTTTTTATTGACGTTTCATTTTATTTTGGCGTGTTGTGTTGATCTGAGTTAATGCACTGTTTCTGGCGTTTCATTTGGATTTAATTCCCACAAATCGACCCCTTTTTGGCTTTCCACTAACATGGGCCTAACAAGGTATCTATACTTTTACTTACATTTTTTTTTTCCTCAAATCATCCTTAATATTTGCCTTCAAAGCGCCTTTCTCAAAACACGTTGTACAAGCAGCACAACACAATGGATTTCCTGCAAAAGCCTGTGTTTTACTCAAAATCCTCAGTCCATCACTCAAAAGTAAATATTTGTGTCTCGTATCCATCGGAAACGAAAAGTCCCGTCTAAATGTTTAGCCGTGTTCTCGGTGTGACGCTGCACAGTTTCGGGATTTCTTGATTTCTGACAACCGGTTGAACCATTTCGCATGCAATGACTTACGCGATGAACCGATGCTGAGATGTTTTCGGGGGTTCAAACGATTCAGGCGAAACCGGTATCATATATATATATATTGTTCAACACGAACCGAAACGACTGTTAATGTAGGGAACAGCAGACACTCGTACACAATCGATTGAAACGAATGTACCAGAGCGTTCGCAATTTGATCAGAGCAACGTGAGATGTTTTTCAGGTACTCTTTTCAAATCTGCCTTACTGAGAATTAGAAACACACCCCATGCCCATGCTTCATACAAGGTCTTTGCTTCAGACAAGGTCCATGATTTAGACAAGGCCCATGCTTCAGGCGCAACCCATGATTCAGCCAAACCCCCCCCCCCCCCCGCCCCTGGTGATTCGTCCAAGAGTTTCATTTGGAACCCACAGCTTTTCATTGTTTGTTAATTAGATTCAGTTCTTCTAGTTCTAAAACACTGAACGTTCTGATCGATTGAAATCAGAACCCCGTTTAGTTAAACCAGGTTTCCAACCAAAAAAATAAAAAATGATCGTATTAGAACGCTCGTGCCTGAGCCTCAAGGCACGTTTTATCACCTCCCGTCCATCTGATTGTATTGTTCCTTCCAAGCATGTTATCTGATTTTACACGCATTCACTTCTTGGCCGTTTTATTGAAATAAAAAAAAATAAAAAAAAGGGACATGGTGCTTAGGATTGCAAGATTTCCTATGATGTTTCTCGATTATTCACTCTGTGGAAGGAATGTAGCACAAGCAGTATAGAGCTGAACCAAGATCTTGTGTTCACCTTTGACCTACTACACACACACACACACACACACACATGGAATGTCTATTTCCTTTAGCATTGCTGTGTGAAGCAGCAGGTGCTCACTCAGATGTGTACATCTGTATGAGTGTACTGATTGTACGGGTCTGGAGTGTGTGAGTGTGGTGTGTGTGTGAAAGGCTGAGATTCAGCCGGACGAGATCTTACTCATTAGGATGTGGCTCAGACATCGCTCCTCATTGGAGCAGCTCTTGCTCAGACACGACAGCGGGGAGCCTCCCACCATTTCTCAGCGTTTCCATGAGGAGCTATGCGTCAACAAGTTTTTTAAATCTGAAGTAGGACTAGAGACACAAATTCGCAATGACAGAAGGTACGTTTTCAATCGAGAACCCTTGAAGACCTCTAACGCGGGGACTTCTGGAGAACGCGACGGATCCGTCCATCTCGTGTCCTGCTAAAACCCCTCTCAGTCATCATATAAACGCGCCTCAAGGTTCCACCGTTCCAGGTTCCAGCTTCCGTCTTTGACACTGCAGGAATGCGAACGTAGCAGAAACCATCGTCCGGATACCGTTACTGGTATTGTGCGGAGGAAAGGCAATCTTTTGCGAAAACACGCGACGGCGCCAAAAATAGTAAAAAAATAAAAATAACGAATCTGGGAGATGAGATTCCCAAGTCCGGAGAAACTCTCTCACAGAGAAGGCGACGATGCTGGATGCTGAGTTATCTGTTTCTCCTGCTCGGGAAAGCTGAGCATGTAAGGAATGAAACATGACAGGGCGTGTATTTATGGGGAAATGTTTTTAAAACAAAGCTTTGTTTCCAAGAATAGTATACAACAAATTGTTATAATATAGACTTGCTAGCTGGAGATCTGTAAAGATTCCAGTTCTGTTTAGATTTTCTCTTCGGCATGCCAACATACGGAACTTCTTAGCTAGCTAGTTTTCCATTGGCTGCTACGGATCCTAAGAGGCGGAGCTCTGTGTACACCGGTATCTTCCAACCTCCGATTTTTCCTCAGTTGAATTTTCCAACCTAAAGCTTTTCTAACACCCATGAATAAAGAACCCCCTCCACTGCTAAGTACAGGAGAACCCATTTCGGAAGCCACCAGGGTACCATGCTCTTGAAGAACACTTTGTATAGCAGTGATATTTTAGTGCGCTTGCGAGACCGAGTGGCGAGCACAAGTCTGGTTTTCCGATTTGCTTTTTCACTGCTCGCTACGTCCTTGACTCGAGGATGCACCGCCGATGTATTGAGGACATGGACAGATGTTCCTCCTGAGGGCTATACAACCTTTCCTGGTTAGCATCAGCTCGCCCAGCTGTGACGCAACACAGATAACGTCAAGCCGATTTGTGACTCCAACCCCCTTCCTCACGAAGTGGTCTTCCTTCACAGAGGAAACCTAAAATACACGGCAACGACGCCATCAATACTAGAAACATCACCACGCTGGAAAAGACCTGATTTCTAAAATGTTGTTTTGTGTTTTATGGCCTTGGAAACGTCTACTGGAGACTTCAAAGTGTCTTTCAAGTGATATCAGTTGTGCGTTTCTCCTTAATCTCTCGTCTTTGGAGTTTTCCCTTATCGTCAGGAACTTTTTCATGGTTGGAATTCCGGGCGTCTGATAATCTCGGCCGTAAAACACAAAGGACACTTGTCCAGAGTATGGCGAGAAAATGTCCAGAAAAAAAAAACTATTTTGACATAATAATTTTACAGGTGTGAACTGTACAGGTGCTCCAAACTGGAGATTTCTTAATCTGAATCTATTATCAGACAAAATACGTTCTTGTTTGTCGGCAACGATGTCTCGTTTCCCCATTCCACAGTAGACGAACCCCAGTTCTGAGCGCGAAACTCTTCGTCTCTCGATTCTCTCTTCGAGATCTGCTTCTTTTCTACGTTTCCTCGCTCCAAAACCCCCTGAAATGCGGTCCAGCGAGGTAACATAGCCGTATGGTTGGAGCTGAAGAGCGTCTGACCTTGTCCTGGTTGCTGTGGGTCTGCGGGATCTGGGCCTGGGACAGGAACTCCCAGCACAGACACTGTGTCTGCAGGCCCACAGCTCGCTCCACAGTGGAACACTTTGTTCGCCGCCACCAAGGAAAACTTAAGACAACAAAAACACACACATTCTGGAAAAATGAACATTTGAGATGGGCCCCCTCGACTGTTACCCCCACCACACACACACACACACACACACACACACACACACACATACACCCAGGCTCTCGTTTAAATCTTGTGCTTGGCTTTTGGACAGTAAATAATATTCCTGTCCTCTCCAAAGGGGTAACATTAACATAACTTTCAGTGAAAAGTGCCTCCAGATAACGGAGCAGCAGCAGCAGCGAATTCATAAATCACACAGGACCGAGTTCCCAGTGCGGTTCAGTGTGTTATTCTTCTTAATTATCTCTTTAAAGACTCAAAACATTTACTGGGTAATAAACTTTTTCAATATTTCCATTTATATATGTGAAGAATATATATATATATATATATATAAAGTGTGAAGCCACATGTTAACGCCACAATTCAGTTTTATTTCTAGAGCACTTTTAACAATGGACATTGTCCCAAAGCAGCTTTACAGAGATTTAGTGCCTATAAGTTTATCCCTAATAAACCAGTGGCTCACTAAGGATTCATGAAGGAAGAAACCTTTAGAGGAACCAGACTCAAAAAAAAAATCAACTTCATCTGGGTGGTACCAAATGCCGATTTTCGAATATTTTTTTATCATTTTGTTTAAGTGAAGTGAAAATCTGTTCTTGCGAACTGAAGTCCTGAGGTAAATCCATCATAGTTTTTGAGTTGCACCATAACTTCATAGATGTTCATGTGGAACCATCCCCAGCTGCACAGAGTGAATTGGATCTTTTTTTTTTTTTTTTTTTAAGAAGATTCATCGAATAAATGTATATATTATTTGTACAAACGTGACACGTATGAAATACGTGTGTAACGTGTTAATGGCTCTATGAGAAAAGAAAAAGTCGGGGGTGAGTGTGTTCGTGCAGGGAAGTGTGTGTGTGTGTGTGTTTGTGCAGAGAAAGGTGAATGTTTGTGCAGCAACATGCCGCTTATTGTGATGTGAAATAGACAATAATTACAGAGATATCAAAAGTACACTGTCCACACCCAGGCTTTTAGAAAGCCCTAAAAAAACTCAGAAAGAACAAGGGAGAAAGAGTGAGAGAGAGAGAGAGAGAGAGAGAGAGAGAGAGAGAGAGAAAGAAAGAGAAAGATTTTTATTCCCCCAGGCTACGGTTATCCATCTCCACCCAGGTGTTAGGGCGGGTCCTGCCTAGATGTTGAACTATTCCAAAATGAGAATGCTAACATTGGCTCGAAACGCTTTTTGTACATCGACACGTGCAAATGCGACCCCCCCCGTTGTCACCTCCTTCGCTTGACACTTTGTGTTTTCGGGGGATTTTTTTTTCCATGATGGAAGTGAAAAGATTTTGCTGCATTCCATAGCGAGTCATGTGTCAGAAGAGATGTGTGGGGAAGCAGGTTACCTGTGTATGGCGTGCCGGCACGCGCCCTGCTGCACCTGATCGTCTCGCGCTGCATTCCTTACCTGTATGCCACGGTGTCGAGGCAGATTTGAGGAAGGAGCTCGGGCAGGTTGGAGCACGGCCCACCCAGACACTCATACACTTGTTCTGCGGGCTGCAGGTGTAGCCAGGAACGACTAGCTATTAGCGCTTTTAAACAAAAAGCATATCTAGATCTCACGGGTGCAACTGCACATTTTGTTGAAGGGTATGTGAGATTGCCATTAATGTTGCGCCCCTTTCCTTTCAAAAGAGAGGAAGATGCAGTGGTAGCCCCCATGCACCATTTGCCCCCCAGCTGCCAATTCTGATTGGCCTTGAGTCACACATATTTCCATACAGTACACTTTTACTCCTGTACTAACCCCTAGCATGCGGGGTGAAGGTCAAGGAGGACTGCAAAATACTCTGACAAAAGGTCAAGGAGGACTCCAAGGAGTCTCCAGTGGGGTATAATGGGGTATAGACACCCCGGATACTCTGGGTCTACATCCTGACCCTCATTCACTTGTTCTGAGTGCTGCAGGTGTTGCTAGGATCGACTACCTGGTGGAGCTCATTCACGAAAAGCATATCTAGAAATGTGTCCATCGAGAGAGCTGGGATTTCTGATTGGCCTTGAGTTGTTTCCACACAGTACATTTTTACTCCTGTAGTAACCACTAGCACAGGGGGGGGCTTGGGTGTAGGTGTGTAGGTCACATTGCTTCAAGGAGTCTCCGGTGCACAGGGCAAGTGTTTCTGTCGCAAGAATGAAGGGTTTACATGGACCCCTCCCTTGTAATATAAATAACATAATATCATAGGACAGTCTTCGACTCCGTGGTTGATTCTTTGGCTTTCTCTGCAAAAATGTGTCGTCTGTACACACTCCGGGTATTCATCACCGCCACAAAGACGGCGGCCAAAGGAAACTGGACTCGCGCTTTCCTCGACACAATGTGTACATTTTCTTTACCACGACTACAGTTTCACACCTCCAGGAAGAGATAGTCATCTGCATCGCATTCCTGAGCGCCTCTTTTCCGTCATTTACGCTTTGCCTGAAAAACGACTCCGAGTGACCCCACCCCGACTGACCATTCGCTGACAGGATCTCAAGTGCTGTGGCGGAGAAGAAAGAAAAAGAAGAAGGACTATAAACCGAAGTGGCTCTTACATCACTGACTCTGGACAATAGCTCCCGAGAACTCAGCCTGCAGGCTAAAGGGACCAGGGATTACAGGACAGGTTGTTGTTTTGGCAGGTTCAGACCTGTGTGTGTGTGTCTGTGTGTAAGAGTGTGAGATAGAGCGAGAGCACTTGCCGTGGCAGGTGCACAGAACAGACCTACAGATTCTCTGGTAGAGGTAAAAAGGAATCCGGACCTGCTAGACGCCACTGGGGCAAGTCCGAACTCACACTCATCAGATAACTGATCTGCCGTGTTCACTATATGTACGCACTCGATTTCTTCACATACTTACCGTATAAACTCGCGCACTCGAAAAATAAACGAAATATCCGGTACCTGACTGCTAGACTTTGGGTATTTAGGGGTTTTAGACATTCAGACACAGCTATGCATTTGTATATAGGGATGCAGGCTATATTCCAATAAATATCTCTTGTATTTACAGAGTGTGCATCTTTAATTAGGTTTTGTTTCCAAGAATTTGAAGGAAAAAAGTAGAGATTACGATATGAATTGCCTTTTGGGTGTCTTGCTCGAGTTTTTTGGCGGTCATCTAATCTGTCCACAAAATTCGATATAGTTCTTCAGGAAAAATACTTATCCAAGTGTGTGTTTTGTCGCGTCTGCGTACACACACACACATACACACAAGCTCCAATCTCGTCGGTATGCGAGTGTACGTGTCTGGTCCTGCATCGGTGGCCCCCTGTAATCACTCCCTGCTGAAAATCACCTGTGTGTGAAGGCCAATCAGAGGCATCAAACACGCTGAAATCCAGAGCGTGAATCATCCCGCTTCGGGGCTCACGCGGGAGGACTTTTTTTCTCCCCCGAAACGCAGTGGGAAATCAAAGGAAATAAGCAGCCGCCATTTGTTTGTTTGTAAAATGCTCTTAAAGGAAACGATTTGAGATTAAAACAGAGCAAGGGGTTGTGTCCGGGATTCGCATTTCCCCGGGGATTAATTCGCTTTAACGACCGGGAAAATGAACGAAACGTATTTATTGCTGACTTTCTCAAAACACTGTTTTGTTTGTAGCTACAGTATAAGCAGCGGTAAGGAAGGAGAAGTGCGGTACTTCTGTCACTTTTACACAATTTGATGCCGTATTTTGTTGGTTTAGTTCATTGTAGAATGTTTTGTCTATTCGATTCGATCACATAAACCGATGATCGTTCACATTTCCACTCAAAATCAGTAATAAAAAAAATAAAGCAGTGGTGGGCCATCAGGGTCAGAAGAGAAGGACTTTTTTTAATCAGACCTAATTGGCCTATCAGAATCACTAACTTATGTTTTAATATACTTTTTGTCCATGTATAAATAGTCCAGTCCATTCTTTTCGTAGCATTTGACAAAACAGCACTGCGGGCACTTAGATTCAAATCTATGTTGCTTGAAGCTGTTTCTTTAACCAATCAGACTGCGATTTGGTCACTCCGAGGCCTAGCATGCGCCCAGTCACGTCGAGATTTTAATGCTCTCTGAGTGGACGGTCTATGAGCATGCGCTAGTCAGAGCTCGCAACCCGCAAACTGCGCGAAGAGGAAAGTGATTTGGTTGCAAGGACATTTACAGGTTGGACTTTTCAAGAAAAGCTGGACATCGTGAGGAAAGGTTAGCTCTTGATTTCTGGATAAAAGATACATAGTAGTTAAGGAAAAGTTTTGAGTACCACCTCTGGGCAACCAATTCAATAATACTGATTGTCTACAACATGATGCGCCCACCACCATGCTTCTTAGAATGAGGATTTTTTTAAGATTGCCATCTCTTTGTAAAGTCAAGAGTGTTTATTGGACTGGATCAGGAAACCTCCCACTTCAGACCAAATTAAATGCATTTCTTCATTGGATCTTTTAAATACTGAATAGTTTTTTCAAACAAAAAGAATACATTTGTGTCTTGATTTTATTCAAAAGATGACTACATATATGGAATGGGCGCAGGTGGTGACTCATTTTCTAAATTGCCTTTTGCAGAGATTGTTTTTGGGCTCGGGTGAATAAAACCATGTGGTTTCACATTGAAAGGACCTGTTTGAACCTGCGATGATTTCAGCCCACTGTAGAGATACTGGACCCACATACCGACAGATTATAACACGCATAGATAAGGAATGGACAGCGCAGTCGTATACGGCTGTCGGATTTGACTCTTTCCCATCTCTTGCGTTAGAGTTTACCCCCCACCTTCGTCACCCCCTTTGGAATTTGCAGGAAAATAGCGTGAACCTTTACTAAAACCACACTTCGCTGCAATTACAATCGCAAGTCTTTCTGCATATCTATTAGCCCGGCTAGATTTTTTTGGACCCTTATTTTAATTGTAAGATTGCTCAAGCTTTGTCAGACTGAATGAGGGCTCCTGGGAAAAAGGAATGTTCTGTGAAAGTGAAAAGTCTTGCCACAGATTCGCAATCGGATCGAGGTCCCGGGCAATTTGACTAGGCCAAGAACGCTTTCAGTAACCACTCTAGTAGAGCTTTGGCAGTGTGCTTGCGGTCGTCTGAATGATGAAGCTCTGCCCTCTGCTCTGTAACTTTCTTGCAAACTGGAAGAAGTTTTCTTCTAGGATTGTCCTGTATTTGGTTTTCCCAATTCAAAGCATTCCCAATCCATAATGGCAACACCACCATTCTTCGATGTATACACAGTGTTCCCAACAAACTTTCCCAACAAACATGGCACTTTCAAACAAGGCCATAAAAGATCTTGTAACGCGAAAAAATGTAGCAAAAGTTGGAGTAACCAGAGGAAGTCTGGGCATTCATGCGAAACCACCGTGCGCTGGGTCAGGTATCTGCGTAGCGTGCTTGCTCCCAGAGCCGAAAGGTTAAAGCCAGTGTTGCTTATCAGCAGGCATCAGAACATCACCTGCAGCGGTCTTCCACAATCCCCTGCTGCAGGCCAAAGCTTTTGTTTTTACAAATTTACTTAAATCCCTCACCACACAAGAGGTCATCGGAAAGAACTTCCTTTCCTCCCAGACCTTTTCCATGTGTAACTCGTGAGCATCAGCAAGACATCTTCGACTCATGGACTACGACTTAAATTCAATACCCTGGAAACATTTTCCTCTTCTTGATTTTAGATGGAATTTCACACCGGCGTTGAGCTTTTGATTGGGATTTTTGATTTGGTTTATCGGAATAACTATTAATAACGTGCCCTTGAAATGCGTTTCCATAGTAACACAAATTTACAGACAGAATCTCCAGCTTTTGTACATCTGTAATGTCACAGATTTCCACCACAGGAACCTCCTCCATTATGCTGTACCTTCAAATTAAGTGATGACTTCAGCACCGAGTGATGTGTGCAGCTGGAATATACGCAGAGATAACCCGACAATACCCTGAGAAAATCTGATGGAATATCCCTTTTTAATGGGAGCAAGAAGTGGCATGTCTGGCGTCGTCCCCGGGACGCACGTATGTTCGAACCCGCTACACCTAGTGCTTCACGTGCGGGCCGTTTTAGCGTAACAATCCGGACCAAGGACATGCGCAAAAAAAAAAAAACATTCGTAGGTTATCATCGGTAAACAAACCACAGCGCACACAAAAGCTTGCTTGTGAGAACGCAAGAGGGAGAGAGAGAGAAAAAAATCTTTTGTATATATAAACAGAATAAGTGCTATTTAGCGCAGGACACAAACCGCAAAGACAAACACTCATTACTAATGATGATCATAACGCGAACATGCGAAACCCTCCATTTGCAGACTCCGGCGCAAACACAGCCGGGGTGTTCTTCATGGCTTCGTGTGAGTGCTCTGCTCTAATGACAGAGGAAAGCCAGGCGAAGCAACACACACACACACACACACACACACACACACACACACAACAGAACTCACGTACACACACACACATACACATACACACCCATCGGCTTGTGACAAGCCTTTTGCATTCCACAGCTCCAAGCAGCAAAACCCCAAAGCAGCGCGGACCGCAAGTTAAAACACGTCGTTTCCAGTCACGCCGTTTTTCTCTCTGCGCTTGTCGAAGGCATCATAGCTTCGAGGCTGAAGTAAAGGCTGTGCGGTTTAGCTGACGTTAGCACAAGTGGATGGAAGGGATGAGGTGTGCACCTGTTTGAGTTAAGCGTGGGGAACCAGCGGTGGACGGAGTACACAAAACATGTACTGATAGCCGAGATACAGTAGGTAAACTGTGACTCCAGTAAAAGTAAAAGTGACCCTTTAAACTTTCACTTGGGTACAAGTACAAATGTTTTTGCCTTCAAATGTACTTAAGTACCCAAATACTATGATTTGTCGAGTTCGAGTTCCGCTCGCTCTTGAACCGACGCTATACCGTATGTCCGTGTTAAGTGGATACCACCAAGCGCCAATTTGGAGACATTTCCGAGACCTCATGCATACACAACTTTATCTTTTGCACGTTTCCCCTCTTCTTCTTTCCTCTTTTTTTTTCTGAATTGGGCTCCTTAGGGTATAGAGCTTTTTTTTGTCATCCATGACATGAGTGAGGGAACGTCTACGGGCGGTGGGTGCACCCTCCGAGTCATGACCTGGTTCATTGACCGGGACATGATATAATAATTGACGCGAACGTGCAAATAAGCGAGTAAAAAAAAATAATAAAAAAAGACGGGTACGCCCCGTGTCGCCCCCGGCAAGGTGCCCCCGAGGGGCAATCGAAACAAGTTTAAAACACCCTGATTGGTTGCACTGTTGCGTGTTTGACCAGTTAAGTTTTTATCCACCCATGCGAAATGTAGTCTCCCCAAAGGGAAATACTTAAGTAAAGTACAGATACGTGAAAAAAGCTACTTGAGTACAAGAACGAAACAGTACTTCGCTCAGAAGGTTGTTGCAAAAACCTGTACCTTTTTTTCTTGTTGCTTAGTATCTTCTAAAACCATGGAGTTTAACCTTAAAAAAAAAAAAGTAAATAAAAAAAAAAACACAACGAACATCCTAAGCATCCTTTTGCTAGTCAGCTTTGCTAGCAGATTAGCATGCTAAAACTTTTAAGAAGCATTAACAATCTCTGCTACTTTCTTCTAGGTTTTTTTTTTCTTCATAATGTCTCGCTAAAAGTCTCGATTTGGATTCGAAAAGAAAATCTCTTTGCTCTTTGCAAACATGGTGTGCCCACTTTTCCTAAATGGGATGTATCTAAGTGTTGGATAGGCAAAAAAAGTATTGGCCCAAAACCTGACTTTCTTTTCCACATCCAATGTTTTTTTTTTTTTCCTGGCAGCCACATACACTCATTGGGCACTTTATTAGGAACAAAGTCAGTCAGTAACTCATATAGCGCTAGCGGCGTATGAAATCGTGGATGGATCAGGATATCTGGAACGGTTCCAGTTCGACAAATTTACAAATCTGGGTACAGAAATGAATAACGCATGGCCTTTCACAAACACGCCTTCGTAGCGCAAAAAGAAAAAAAGTTGCGGCTCTACCTCTGCCATGTTAATCTGTATTCTATGCGACTCTCAGGACACCCCCTCGGTCTCCGCAGAGCCACGACACGTCATATTCACGTAGCAGCAACGGTGCTGAGAGAACGCCCTCGAGAAACAGTTTAGAGACGAGAAATCAATCTACAAATAAAATGTGTATTATTGATATAAAAAAGATGACGCATTTTTCGCGGTGGCCGCGACCTTTGGAAGAGCCAGAAAGTAAATAAATGCCAGGCGGAAACAGGTCGAAGCGTCTTATGTTTTACTCGGTACAGGGACGTGAGCGTTTTCAGACGTTTCAGTGTGAATGAACAACTTCTGAGTCAATTATAACGTGGACAGCGTTTTTTTGTTTTGTTTTGTTTTTTGGACGAAAACGCCGTTTACAAACTTATCCGGATGTGTGTAGATGTAGGCTGAGATGAAAAAAAAAACCCAACAAAAAAACGTAACTCTGTCGTGAACGTTAATTTTTTGACAAAAAATCCCAGGTTCCCCTTTTAGGGTTTGAGGACCAGCTTGATTTATTTGATGGTAAGACGTCCATATTTTTTTTTCTCAGATAAAATATTGCAGCATTAAAGAAAACCAATGGGTGCATGAAATGCAAATCTGGGTGTCATCTACATAGAAGTTAATCTACATAGAAGTGTCATCTACATAGAAGCCACTCCAAGCCCCCCCCTTTTGGGCCCCTGTGCAAAGCCTTTAAACCCATAGGTGCTTAGTTGTATGAACGAGATCGATTTAAGTCACTCCAAATGCCATAAATGTAAAAAGAAATGGACTCGAAATCAAACCATGTGGGTCACCGAATTGAACTGAACCAATTTCAGACATTCATACAAGGAAATAAACTATTGAGAGATAAGACTTCAGTTGAATATAGTGTCAGTAACATGCAAAACAGTTTATATATATATATATTTACTGTATAGCCACATGTAATCAGCAGAACTCATGACCAACGGCTTTCAATCCCATCAGACCGCTGACAGGATTTCACCTTCCACTGGAGGTGGAAAAAAAGCGCCAAACAGGGTGCTGAAAGAAGTCAAATTTGAGGTTCTACATGTAAAGAAAGCCCTTTTTATAACAATTAGCCACGTCCATTAAATCTAATTCTAGGAAGCGGGTGAGAACACCTGTCCAGAAAAACACCTGCTTCCATTACACACACAAAAAAAATCTTGAAAAAGGGGATAAAAAAAGGAAGCGTGTGAGTGTGTGGAAAAAAAAATAAAAAATACGAGCCCCTGTATAGTCACACCAGAACGTAAGGACTCAAGAACATTCCTCGTCTTCTAGAGAGATTTTTTCACCATAGCCTCAGGCTGAGCTTCTATCCGAGAAACTTCTCCTTCATTCTGAAGTGTTTGATTTCTCGTACGTTATATAAGAATTCGCCACATACATTTTTATTTCCTTTTTCTCTTTTTTTTTTTAAACGATGAAGTCGTCCTGCAGACTTTCCCGCCGACTTTGTAGATGCGATAAACATTCGACATAGCCGTAGTGAGATCTCTGTGTCTTGATGCCACCAGCCGGAGCAACCATGAGGTGTACCTGCGGCGGAAAAACAAGGCCCCAGTGCGAAATTGCGGAAAAACAAATCGCTCACGTAGCGAACGGCTCCGGAGGAGCAGGTGGTTGAAAAGCGAACATGCGCCGAGGGTGTGAACGAGCTACATTGTGGACAGGAAGTGTTAGACAGGAAGGACACTGCCCTTACTCTTCCTTTGCCTCTGCTGGCATCCTGGTTACAGTGGACCCTCTTGACAAACACCACTCATGTGTTTAATAAAATTGTGATGTTAATTTTTTTAATTTTATTTTTATTATTATTTTCACGCATATGGACTCCAGGGTAAACTTTTTTTTTTTTCAATTTTGAGACAGAGACAAAAAGGCTAAAATGCTAACATATCCGATGTAACCATAAACCATTTTTTTTTTTTTTTTCTAGCCATAAACATCGTTTTTCTTTTTCTTTTTTAAGACTAAAATACTACACGAGAGCAGAAGGTGTACGATTATGATTAGGATTATTTTTCTTTTTTTTTTTTTTTTGGAACTTAATTCCCATCGCAGAAGTCATTTCAGCCTCATTTAAGATTTTATTAGAGCTGTTTTTTTTTTTATATTTATTAATTAATTAATTAATTAATACATTTTTTAATTAATATAGTATTATTTATTACTGTTATTTATTTATTACGACGACACGCATGGACCGTGGACGCGATCTTGATTTTGATAGCGATCTTGTTTTTAGTTGAAATGCTCTAATATTAATATATATTAAGGAGGAATTGAATGGAATGGAATTAATTAATTTATTATTTATTTATCATTTGTTTATTAGTTTGTATCTTCCTATGATCCTAGCTAATGATCCCAAATCAAAAAAAAAAATGAATAAATGAACAGCTCAAGAATCCTGAAAAAAATTCCCAAAAATGTACTGGGTATAAAAAGACTTTATTTATTGAAATATATTTTAATTTGATGCTAATTAATTACTGTTGTATTCAAATGTGAACTGGACGCGTTTCCTGTGAGGTGCGAATTCAGCTTCGGTTTTCGAACATTTCCACGCATTTCACGGTCAGATCGATGCACAGGAAGTTGTGTTTCCAAAACTGAAGATGTCCTTGTTTGGAATTCGAACAATTCGTTCACGTGCTGTAGTTCATGCACATACTTTTTCTGAATGGTGCGTGTTAGGTGGGGTTTTTTTTTTTTTCTTTTCTGAATGGGGAGTCTCAGGTCTTCCTGCTTGGCACCGACACAGAAAGTGTGAAGTCATGCAGACTAGCGTCCATGCTACAGCTGTGAAAGTGAGGATGTGGGCGTTTGTATGCGAAAGCGATCGAAAGCTACCGTCGCTGATGCTAAGACTCCTGCACTTTGTCTGTTCGTACAAACGCAGGCGAAGAATTCCCAGATATACCGAATATACGGAGGGGTTTTTTTGGGGGGTTTTTTTGGGATGCAGTTGTTGCTTGGAACAGGGCCCTGGCGTCCCCGTGGCCCGACCGCGGTGTGTGCGCTCGGCTCCTCGGCGGTAATCAGGCTCTCTGTCGTGCTCTAATTGTTTCCAGATTTGTGTGGGAGGTCAGGCCCCAGAGAGCGCAGCCCTGCCAAGTTTATAAACACTGCAACGTTTCCAGATGGCCACCGGCTCCAGGCTGGCTAGCAGGTTGATTGGGTCCAGAATAATAACAGGTGGAGAGCAGACAATGAATTCCTTGACACTTTAGTCCTTGCTTACACTTTCTCTCTCTCTCTCTCGCTCTCTCTCTCTCTCTCCCTCTCTTTCTATCTTTCCCTCGTATGGCTCTCGCACCATTTCATTTTCCCTTACTGCCTCGCGGTATTTCGCCCAGACTCCATGTCTTCTTTCTCTCTGGCTCGTTTTTTTACTCCGCGGGTTTAAACCACTTTCATCATCGTCCTTACATAAGACCCTTTCTCAGCTCTCAGCTCTCTTGTTGCTCAACCAAACTGTCGTCGTATCGTTACGCGATCAAACGTGGGAAAATGTCATCGCTGTAGGTTAGAGTCGGATCGAATCGTTTTCCATTTCGAGTTTTTTAGTATGAAAAAAGTGCGAGAGGTTGCGAGTTCAAATCCCAGCACAACCAAGCTGCCACTGCTGGGCCCTTAAGCAGTGCCCTCAACCCTCAACTGGATAAGGGCGCCCTGCTAATCTATGCTAGGAATCTGGGGGGGGCGGGTCAGAGTGCAGGGACAGAATTAAGGGCCTTGCTCAAGGACCCAACAGTGGCAGCTTGGCAGTGCTGGCACTTGAACCCCCTCCTGACTTTTCTCTTTCCCTCAGAAACCTGGGGGCTCCATCCATAACGGATACCGAGAAGCAATTTTGCATGTTCTAATATGTCTGTTGATGCAATGTATCCTGTGACGCTAAAGACCTTCTGGCCAATCAGAATCGAGGAGGGAGAGTTTGCGAATCAGGACGGAAAGGCGAACGGAGGAAGGAAGGAAGGGATCGTTTTGAAGATCGCGAAAATAGTTTTGTTATATTTAGAGGAAAAAGTCCAACTTACGGAAATAGAGTAGCATTACGAGAACACATTCGAAATATTCCGCGAATAAAGTCGGAGCGTCGCAAGACTAAAGTCGGAATTACGAGAGTAAAGTCGAAATATTTTGCGAAACAAATCGTAGCGTTACAGAATTAAAGTTGAAACGCTTTGCAAATAAAGTCGCAGCGTTACGGGGACGAACGTCGAAAATTACTAAAATGAAGTCGAAACGCTTTGCGAATAAAGTCGTAGCAACGCGGGAATAAAGTCGGAATGACGAGAATGACGCCGAAACTCTTTTTTTTTTACGTTTGGTGAAATCCTACTTTAGGTTAGAATTCAGCGATACGCAAGTTCTCAGTTTTTCGCCGCGTCAGCGCGTTCGAACTAGTTAACTCACAAATTCGTTCTCGTAAGTTTGTCAATTCTTCTCAAAATATCTCGACTTTATTCTCGTATTGCGACGGCTTTCGTCACGTGATCTTCGGCCCATTCTTATTTCGCGACGTGGCACTAAAAACGAAAAGTAGGGACGAACCTAAAATAATAAGGAACGAACAAAAAAACGAGTCTTTTATCCAAATTTCAGTTCAATGAGGCTTCTTAGCGATTCCGAATGCGTGCTCTGAGAAGGAGGACGGGACGGACTGGAAAAGGAAGGAAGGAGGGATGGGGTGGGATGAGATGATACGGCGCTCGCTTACACTTGCTGTAGCCAAAGCAGTTCTCAATGATACCCCTCAACCCCCACCACACTTCTCTCTCCACTTCTCTCTCTCTCTCTCTCTCTCTGTTTTTCGCTCCCTTTGCTCGCTCACACTCTCCCTCGGTCTTTAGTCGACTCCAGATGTGCGTTGGCTCCAGCGTGGCTGACATCGACGCTAAATCGCCATCTGAGGGCTCGTCAATCTGTGGGGTACTGACTGATCGAGCCCCAGCGCAGGAAAAAAAAAAACAAAAAAAAAAAAACGCAGGCCAAGCGTGGGCCAAATGCCGCTGGCACAGAGGGTAAATTGGACAGGAAGGAGGAAAGAGAAAAAGACAAAGAGAAATCGCTATAAACGTTACTACGTCCATGGTTTTAGCAGCTACACCTCAGTCTCAATTTGTGTTTTATTATCAATAAAGTAAAACAGCTTTTAAATGGATACTTTTCCAGATCAAGCGAAAAAAAACAACAAAAAAACGCCTAATCAGCATATCATCCCGAAATCGAAAAAAAATACTATGAGGAATAAAGCGTTTCCATAGCAACCACTCTTTTATTTATTTATTTTTTTTACCCCTGCCAGATGATTTGGGACGGAAGGAGCCTCCAGTGTCAGAATTTCGGAAAAGTGCGACAGTTTTCTGACCCGCCGAACAAACGCGATGAGGAGCGCGAGGACGTTTCCCGTAAGAAACGACGATGCTCGAAATCCCCCCCCGCCCAATAATGGACGTACCAAGAGCGGACGTTTTAGGGAGGGCAGGGATTTTACGAGGAGAAGCCGTTCTTGAGCAACGGCGGGAAGAAGGTGAACTCAGTCGTGGCTCATGCGTCGCTGACGTCAAGAAGACCAACGGGAATTCGGCGAGCAGCGTGTTTGTTAAATGAGGGCATATTTATGAGAAGGGAAAGGAAACAGGAGGGAGGGAGCGATTGCTGCGTTGCGTAGGGACATTTTGCGGCCGTGTGTGTGGGTGGGTGTTGGGGGGGTGCAGGTAGCTATGTGTGTAAGAGTTCTGATTTCATGAATGCGTCCGCTGTATCTTATTCGACTTTCTGTGGTTTCCATGAAGCTCTCGCTCAAACCGGGGGAGGAACAGAATGTGGGAGGAAAGTCTAACACTCACACACACACACACACACACACACACACACATCGAGACACACACACACACACACACACACACACACACACACACACACAGGTAAAACACACAAATACAGTTATTACAACAGAAGCACCAGTAAAAGAACTAAAAGGATCCACAGAGATTTACAGGAAGAGAATTGAGAGAATTGGAATTCGAGTGCAGGCGTGTGACGAAATCACTTCAGAACCAAAAGTAGCACTTTTCCTAATCCCACTCACATCAATCTCACCTCTCATCTGATCTCATTTAACTCCAATCTCACCTCTCATCTAATCTCAACTCTCACCTAATCCCACTCAACATCAATCTCACCTCTCATCTAATCTCTATCAACTCAAATCTCACCTCTCATCTAATCTCAACTCTCAACTAATCTCAGCTTTCATCTAATCTCACCTGTAATCGATTCTCACTCAACTCAAATTTCAACTCTCATCTTATCTCACAACTGGAATCTCACCTCTCATCTAATCTCACTCAACACCAATCTCACCTTTAATTTAATCTCACTTACCTCAAATTTTACCTAACGTCTAATCTCACTCAACACCAATCTCACCTCTCATCTAATCTCACCTCTAATCGATTCTCACTCAACTCAAATTTCACCTCTCGTCTAATCTCACTCAACTTCAATCTCACCTCTTATCTAATCTCACCTCTCATCTAATCTCACTCAA
>JAAIIK010000297.1:36702-51734 GCA_014706435.1 Silurus glanis
GTAGATGATAGTATTTTGTAGATAATTGTATATTGTAGATGAAATTATATTGTATATTGTAGGTTAAAGTTTATTGTAGATGATAGCATTTTGTAGATAAAAGTCTATTGTCGATGAAAGTATATTGTAGATAATAGTATATTGTAGGTAAGAGTATATTGTAGATTGTAGCATATTTTAGATAATAGTATATTATAAGTGAATATATATTGTAAATTATAGTATATTGTAGATGATGGCATATTGTAAGTGATATTATATTGTAGATGAAACTATATTGTAGGCAATAGTATAATGTAGGTGATAGTATATTGTAGATGAAAGTCTATTGTAGTTGAAAGTATATTGAAGGTAATAGTATATTGTCGGTAAGAGTATCCTGTAGATTGTAGCATATTCTAGATCAGGGGTCACCAACCTTTTTGAAATTAGTATATTGTAGATGATATTATATTGTGGGTTATAGTATATTGTAGATGATAGTATATTGTAGACGAAAGTATTATATAGATGATAGTCTATTGTAGATAAAAGTATATTGTAGGTTATAGAATATTGTAGATGATAGTGAGGGCAGTGGAGGGGTGCTGTTGAGCCACCAGGAAGGAGGAAAAGAGGAAAGCCAAAAAGGAGGTTCATGGATGTGTGAAGACATGCAGTTAGTTGGTGTGAAAGAGACAGATGTAGAGGACAGCGTAGTATGGAGACAGATGATTCGCTGTGGCGACCCCTAATGGAAGCATTAGGGGTCCTCTAGATGATTGTGTTTCTCTCTAGATGATTGTGTTTCTCTTTTTATTTCCTAAGAACGTTTTATTACTGACACCCCCCCTGTGGGTGTTTTATAGATATTTGGGGCCAAAGTGATTGGTAATGTATGCTTTCTCATTTCGCTTGAACCAACACACATACACACACAGGGTTCTGTATAAATATTCATAACAATACTCATCAAAGACAGGCACACACCCGCCTCACTGTATCTTATTATGTTTCCTAATAAGCACCAGTTAATTCTCTTGTCAACAAAATGTATTGCGTTTTTAATTTTTCCCTCCGTTACCACTGGGAGTCGAGCGCGTTTGCTGGTAAGCGGCCGACAATCCAATATCAAATATCGGTCTATTTTTCATCACCGTGCCTCTTGTTTCTTTTGGGGGTCTCTACTTGTATTATTTATCCACCGCTAGAATAATAAAGGGGCGGGTGAATTGTTTCTGGATGATTTGTTCAGGCGCAGTCACTTCCAGCGTTTCTTTTTTACGAACGCATCCTTCAAAGTCATTGGGTCAGGCCCTGAGTCTTTCACGTTCCTGTCGGTTTTGACTACTGTGTTTTTAAAGATAGATGTTCTGTGTTTTTGGCCCAATGACCGGCCCCTAACTTAATGCTAACATTTCTCATATTTCTTTATACAGCCTTATTTCGAAATGGAATCAATTCATTATGTTCCTCAAATTTCTACAAACAATAGCCCATAATGACAACGTGAAAGAAGTTTGTTTCAAAATCTTTGCAAATGTATTCAAAATAAAAAAACGGCGAAAAAAAAAGGAAGTATTCACAGCCTTTGCCCTGACACTCGAAATTGAGTTCAGGTGCATTCCGTTTCCACTGATCATCCTTGAGATGTTTCTACAACTTAATTGGAGTCCACTTGTGGTAAATTTAGTTGGTTGGGCCAAGAACCCGATGGTCACTCTGAAAGAGCTCCAGCGTTTCTCTGTGGAGAGAGGAGAACCTTCCAGAAGAACAACCATCTCTGCATCACTGCACCAATCAGGCCGGTATGGTAGAGTGGCCAGACAGAAGTCACTCCTCAGTAAAAGTCACATGACAGCACACCTAGGAAAAAGGCACCTGAAGGACTCTCGGACCATGAGAAACAAAAATGTAACTCTTTGGCCTGAATGCCAAGCTTCATGTCTGGAGGAAACCAGGCACCGTTCATTCCCTGGCCAATACTCTCCCCTACAGTGAAGCATGGTGGTGGCAGCATCATGCTGTGAGGATGTTTTTCAGGGAGAACTGGGAGACTAGTCAGGACGAGGGAAAGATAAATGCAGCAATCCCTGATGAAAACCTGCTCCAGAGCGCTTTGGACCTCAGACTGGGCCGACAGTTCCTCGTCCAACAAGACAACGGCCCTGAGCACACAAGATAACAAAGGAGTGGCTACAGGACGACTCTGTGAATGTCATTGAGTGGCCCAGCCTGAGCTGAGACTTGAACCCGATTGAACATCTCTGGAGAGATCTGAAAATGGCTACGCACAGATGCTCCCCATCCAACCTGATGGAGCTTGAGAGGTCCTGCAAAGAAGAATGGGAGAAACTTCCTGAACTAAGGCCATGTCCACACTAATACGTTTTTGCTTGAAAGCACATATTCAAAGTTTTCTTGTCGCAGTGTGGACTGTGAAAACGATGGTTCCTCTCAAGGTTTCTTTCTTATACTATCTCAGGAGGTTTTCCTTGCCACTAGCTTGCTCATCTCCACGAAGCTGCTTTGGGAAAGCGCTCCACAAATCAAACCGAACTGCATTGCATCGCATTAAATCATATAATATAGATTTTACAGTATACGATCATGTAAAGAAAATCTATCAGAGCCTAGCTTATTATACCGCACGGGGAACGTTCGATACGCCCGACGTAACGTGAGCGTTTTTCAACTCTTTTAAACAGTTTACAAGAAGAAAAGAAAAACAACATTTTGCCGGGTTGCGAAACTCATCAGTGAAAACTCAACTCATAATAATGTGCCAGTAATGATTCCAGCACTCTCGCACCAAGAGGATCGATTTCTTCCAAATTCTCAGCAATCCGCTTTTCAGTCTTTTCAGAAGAATGGCCTGAAGGATGCGAATACTTACAAATGTCACTTTGCTAGCTCTGAAATGCTAAAACCAATGATGCTTTTTGTGGAAAAGTTTTTCTTCGCTTATCCCAGATTATTAGGAAGATGGGGTCAGAGCGCAGGATAAGAGTTGATGCATCACCCCTGGACAATAAAGGGGTTAAGGGGCTTGTTCAAGGGCCCAACAGTGGTAGATTGGCAGTGCTGGGACTCAAACCCTATTCTTCCAATCAGAAATCCAGAGCCTTAACCATTGAGCCCCCACTACCATCAATGATGCAGTGATACTCACTCATTATTCTTTTTGAGGTTACCATGGTTACAGCCTGTAGACATGACCGAAGCTAGGTCTCAGTGAGATCATTTTAACCGTTTAGATGCCCATGACGACATATTTTCATCGTTTTAAGTGATTGTTCATATATTATTTATTCAAACATAACGTGGCTTTAAAACAAGCCCCATGTCACGTGTGATTGCATATAAATATGCATAGCGGTACTGCTATGAATATGAATGAACAGTTGTTAAACACGGTGTCGCGCTCTGTTCCAGAGTCTCAGCAAATGGATCGTTCGTTACTTATGCAGCTGTGGTTGTCTGAATCATCCCAACATCTGGGACAGACTGAAGTCTTTATTAAATCAGCCATTTGCTTCGGGGGAGTTTTTAATATCCTGGTAGACACGGTGTTTTCTGAGCCTATTCTTAACTGTATTGGGATGCCGGGTCAAGTCCGGGCACCATGGAAACACATATAATCAGATTTAGCCAACCATCCATTCATACACATGTGGACACATGGGACAGCATGCATAACTGAACACATATAACTTTAGTGAGTTTCACTACTCATCTTAGCAGCTTCTTCAAGTCTGAGGGAAGTTGTCCGGATTCCACAAATGGTCGAGGATACCCGTTCATAGTTAGGATGTTACTAGCCCAGAGACAGATAGTAATTGGAGGGGGTAGCCATCAGCGAATGTGTGAGTGGATGGGGGGAGTCCTTAGCTGTGACTTTCCTGGTGGACGAGTGAAGAGCTGCATAAAAAAAATTGGAGTCAGGTTGTGTCTAAGACCTCCATCTCTGTTGACAGAAGGATTTTCCATCCAGACAAAGATGGCCTCGTCAAACCATCTGTCTTCTCTGTCTTTCAGTTCCTTCTTGTCCTTCTTTTAGAAGCTGTCTTGTTAAAAAACTACTCAGGATAGACCTGGGAACCTGATACACCTCCTGATACTTGTATTTCAGGCAATCTCCAAGACCAGCAGCTTTATAAAACGCTCCCAAACCTGGTAGCTCTAGATCTGGGAACTCTGTGTTTATGTAAATGTTTATGAACTTTCTTTATGCCCTAGCAGATCCCAGATCTAATTCTAGGTCCAATCCCAGGATGTTGCAAACGTGCCAAGGCTTCTGGAAATGTTCAACAAGCTTTTCTTGTGTCTCCAGGAGTCGTCCGGAAGGCTGAGAGACATGTGAAAGATCACCTTCAGCCAAACGGGATCGGCAAAGCTCACATTATGTGACTCCTCACACATCACGATATTCCTCATGGATTAATATCCATGCTCACCGTGCTGTGGATTCTTCTGTGGAGGTAAATCCGAACCGTCTTCCATTCCAACGACTTTCTGAGGCATCGGGACAATCATTTATTTCATTCCATTTTCTCTTAAGTGTATTCCCCCAGACATTGGCACATGGAGTTCAAGACTTCGAAAGAAGAGGTAACAGATTCTTCTGTTTATAATGTTTACTCAGGAAAGTAATATGCTGAGGAAATTGCATTTATGTATTAAAAATGATCTTTATAATTGTTAGGTTGTCCAATTACCTTTAAGCCTGTTGTGGTGGTTTACAGAGGCAAAATGACAGAAAGTGCACAGATGTCCGAATCCTAAATGTGTATCAGATGGTGTGCAGGAAGTTCACACAGCCTACAATGTTAATCCTAACCCTTGACCCTAATACTAATACCCTAACACTAAACTCTATTCCCACCTCTAAACCTAATTCTAAAGTCTAATCCTAATTCTAAACCCTAACCCCCTAATGCTAAACCCTAAACCCTATACATATACATTATCCATAAATCTAAAACCTAACCTGAAACCTTAAATCTAAACCCTAACTCCTAACCCTAAATCTAAAAACTAACCCCTAACCATAAATCTAAACTCTTAACCTCTAAACCTATCCCTAACCCCTAATCCCTAATAATTAACCCAAATCAGTGACCCTACCCCCAAACCCTAACCTTGATTTCTGTAAAGCTGCTTTGAGACAATGTCTGTTGTGAAAAACACTATAGAAATAAACTTGACTTGACTTGACTTGATCCTTAACCCTAAACCAAATGGTTAACCTTAAATCTGCTACCAAACCCTATATCTAAACCCTATCCCTAAATTTACACCCTAACCCATAGCCCTAAACCTTAACCGTAAATTTAAACCCCATTCCTAAATCTAAAACCTAACCTGAAACCTTAAATCTAAACTTTAACTCCTAACCCTGAATCTAAACCCTAACTCCTAACCCTAAATCTAAAAACTAACCCCTATCCATAAATCTAAACTCTTAACCTCTAAACCTATCCCTAACTTTTAATCCCAAATCAAAATCCTAACCCTAATCATTAACCCAGTGACCCTACCCCCAAACCCTAAATCTGAACCCTAACCCTAATCCTTAACCCTAAACCAAAACATAAACCCTAAATCTGAACCCAAACCCCATATCTAAACCCTATCCCTAAATCTACACCCTAACCCGTAACCCTAAATTTAAACCCTATTCGTAAATCTAAAACCTAATCCCCAATCCCTAAACCTAAATCTGAATGGAAGGAGAGACGCTTCCTAAAAACCTTCTTTTGAGCTGCATTTAAATAAGTGATGAACAAAAAGTGATACTTAACTGAAACAAGCAAAAACTCAGAACCAAGCTTTCATGTCACGTTGTCCCCCACATGTTGTCATCCATAGCAACAAAACAACCAACATGACAACAAAACTTGTTTATGTTTAGCAAAGGCTTAGTAAATAGCATAGCTATGTTAGCAGGTAGCATTGTAGCATTTCAATGACTAGCTAAATCCTGCTGGATCTGAAACAGTTCATCTCATTCGAAACAAATTGTACTTTTTAAAACATTGATAGAATAAAGAACTGTAGAAGATCGAAAATCAGAAACATGAACATGTGTTTGCCTTGGAACAGTTGAGAATTTCGTGGCTTTAATTAGTCGTGAAAATGACAGATGTCTTCGTGTTCCTTCTGCTCGCAGACAAAGACGGGGATTTTTCTACTGCAAGATGGTAACGAAGAGCCCTTCAACATCCGACTTCACTTGTCCAAAGACATTCTAACCATACAAGAGCAGGACGTCATTTGCGTTTCTGGGGAACCGTTCTACTCCAGCGTAGGTTCCGCTGAGATTTTCGATGATTGTTCACGGGTTGCATTTGGGAAATCATACTGATACTTATACTCAGGATCTCTTGTAGGAAAGGACTGTAACAATACGACGGCAGACGATTGGGGGATTTGGGTTAAGTATAAAGGTAATTTGCACACATATATTGTTTGTACATCACCTCGGCTATGACCTGGTGAGAAATAACTGTGAGACTCTTCCACAGGGTGGCGCGGAACACAAGATCCCGATCGTGATTTCGAAAATATCAAAAGAGCAGAAGGGTGAGTTGCTTCTGCCTTCAGTGTTGGAAAGTGTGTGTTTGTGGGTTTTGCTGTTTGCCGGTTTAACTTCCATTTGATCTTCTTGTATCCAACAGCCGAACTCTCGGGTCTTCTGTTCATAGGAGATGGGATTCTCCAGGTGAGTATTTTGCTCAAGGCTTGAGCTTGGTCACATTGCCCACCTAGTCATCAGCACTATGATGATGGTGAGAGAAGTCAAGTCAAGAAGCTTTTATTGTCATTTCAACCATATATAGCTGCCACAGAAGCAGTAGTGGTTCAGTTGTTAAGGGTTTCTGAGCATAAGGTTGGGGGTTCAAGCCCCAGAACTGCCAAGATGTCACTCTTGAGCCCTTAAGCAAGTCACTTAACCCTATCTGCTCCAGGGGTGCCATACCGGAGAAGCTGGGATATGCCAAAAGTGGTATTGTAGCTCAGTGGTTATTGCTCTGGGACACTGATTGGAAGGTCAGGGGTTCAAGCCCTAGCTGTTGCTGCCACTGTTAGGCCCTTGAGCAAGGCCCTTAACCCTCTGTGCTCCAGGGGTATCATGGCTGACCTTGTGCTCCCCAGCTTCCTAATATCGCTGGGATATGCAAGAAAAAAATTTCATTGTTCTGTAATGTATAAGTGACAGGCATAAAGCACCTTTACTTCTGGTCCTCAACTGTCAAACAGGATAGTGTTCTCCAATAAAAGGAAGTGGACCTAGAAATACGGAATATTTCAATCCTTGCCTTTACTCTAACTAACGATGCATCATCTTTAGATAAACGGGATCAACGTCAGAAGTTATCGGCATGAAGAAGTTGTAAGTGTACCTTTTAATAATTCACCAAGCAATTCTGGTGCTACAAATAAGGCCACCACAGATACCTGTTCTCCTCTTCAGGTTCAGGTGCTACGGAATGCGGGGGAAGAAGTAACTCTGACCGTGTCTTTCCTGAAAAGGACGCCTGCCTTTTTAAAGTTGTCGCTCTGTGAAGACTGCACGTGTAAGATTGATTTTTTACTACACCACCATCGTTACCATTTGTCGCACGTTAATCTTCTTACACTATATGTATTTTCTCCTTCAGGTGTACCGAGTGACCACAGCAGTGGGACATCATCTCCGCTGTGTGACAGTGGCCTCCATCTGAACTATCACCCGAACAACACGGTGCATAATATAGCGTTAAGATCCACAAACTCTCGGGACCCTGAGTGGCTTAACACAAAATCGTTTGCCCCATCGCTGGGGGTCTAACGGCAAAATTGGCCATGAGATCATGTATCACGAAGAACAAAAAGAGCGCACAGATCGCTGTCCTTCGTGTTTATTTAGCTGCCTTGTGATGTAGCATGAGCAGCTGGATGTGTTAGATGGCCTGCTAACCTTCACCTTCCCCAACACACCCTAGCAACCATTTGGATCACCCTAGCAGCCACCTGGAAACAGGTTCAAACTGCAAAAAACACTGCTTGAGTGCAGTTTACATGAGCACCTGTACTCATGAGAATACATATACTCATAAATTATTCTCATATATAATGTAATATAGTTAATATAGTAGATTCTACCATATATAATATCAAAGTAGTCTCCTTGCACAGCAATACAGCTCTCCCAGCATTCCTGACACTTCTGTAGGTCTTCTTTTCGAAGCGTGATCTTTAGCTTGGGGAAGAAGGAGAAGTCCGCAGAAGCCAAATCTGGCGAGTAGGGTGTGCTGACAGCTTTTGGCATGTTACAAAGCTAGTGATGCCACCTCCCATAATGCAGCGCCATGCAACACCTTCTGGTATACGCCTAGTTGTTTAGGGGTTCATCCTAAAGCAACACAACTCTAGGCTGTTCCAGAATTACCTTAGAACAAAATAACAAGATGGTAGGCTTCAAACCATGGGATGGCCAGCACAGTCTCCAGACTTAAACCCCATCGAGTTGGTTTGGGATGAAATGGAAAAAAGGGTGTGAAGCAAAACAACAGCGAAGTACCCCAAAGCAAGCAAGCAAATTTCAATAAAAACTGGACATGTTCAGTATATATATGTAGTTAATCGTATCACTTTTCCTACTCTAATTACTTTTTTAACTTGAGCAGCATCTGGACACTCTTCAATTTGCTTTAATCACTCCAGTTCAACGAGCAAACAAAAAAAAACGTTTTCTCTTTCATCCAATCAGGACACGTTGTCTTGCTCGTCTTGGCCCATGTCCCCGGCACTGCGCTGGGAGAAGCGATGGGTGGATCTACGCCTCATCCCTCTCCTCCATGCTCGTCTTTCAAAGTACATCCCCGGCTCTGATATCTGCAGGTGAGCAAATCAGTAAAAATTCCATAAGACTTCTGCATGTGTTCGCCTTTGGCACTTTGTTTGTGAGCTGCTTCATGCTCTATTGATTTCATAACTTTAATGTGGTTGCCTCAAGGGGAGCGTGGGACCTCCGTCGTCAAAACACACTCAGACGCGCAATTCCGTTACAACTCGACATCAAATCAAGCTTTCGGGATCATTTAAAAGTGCTGGCATTCGATTTGACAGTAAAGGCTACGTTTGGTTGACTTTCTTTGTCTGCATTTCTGGTATCTCCTCAGGGAAAATGCGTTTCAGGTCATCGCCGTAGACGGGGTCTGCAGCGGAATCATTCAGTGTCCTAGTGCTGAAGAATGCACCGACTGGCTTCAAGCAATAGCATCCAATATATCTGCTCTCACGAAGCACAATGTAGGTATCTCAGCAGCTTCTCTTTATTACACAACGGCTCGAGTTTCCCAGGGAACTTGGAGGAGAAAGACGTTAGCAGAAAAGTAACATCATCAACATCAACTGCTGTCACTCTTTAGTTCCACAATTTACGCAAAATCCCATTTGTAGGTAATGCGTTACTCCACGCAATGTCGACCGTGCTGCCAAGTCCATTAGAGCGTCGGGAAAGCGCTGATGCTGCTGCACACTTTTGTGGCACGGTTCCAGCACAGTTTAGAGCAACAGATTTTTATGATCGTGTTGGCTCGGTGTTGTTTGCTAAAATGATTAGTTTCACACTCTTCAAATAAGCCTGAAATTAATTGAGGTGGTGTAACACGCTTGGCCAACAGTCAGGTCTTGTTCAGAAGTGCTGAGAAAAAATACCCAACATTCACCTGTGCCATTTCTGTTATATTTTCCACCCCTTTGAAACACTACTGCTGTCAGACAAGAACAAGAATCTGACGCTAAAGTAGGCTTAGACTCCCCCATAATGGGCAGGTGAAGATTGGATTCTCCACAGATGTCTCTCAACAAGAAGGCTATTCCAAACCATAGAACTGCTATTCGCTGGACGTTTTCCCTCACCATTCTGGGTTATGCATGAAAATCTCAGTAGATCAGCAGTTTCTGCGATTCTCAAACACCCCTGTCTAATACCAACAAGGTAGGAGGTAGGAATACATCTGGGTCATTTGTCCATCCAACATAGGGGTGGTTAGCCAGGCCACCTACCTAATGCCATGTTTTTTGGGTGGACAAAGGTAACCAGAGAACCCAGAGAAACCCTTACTAGCCAGTAACCTGAGTTCTGTATGGATGCTGGAGTTGTGAGGTAACTCCCCCCGAGGTACCTGTCAATCAAATCAAAGTTCCAAGAAAATATCACACCAAACACAGACGCCGAGGTGATTTCTTAACGTACAATGAGCAGCTGGTTGAATAAAAGTGCCAAAGCCAGAGACTGATAAGTGAAGCCTCGAGGCATGTGACGGAAACTCTGGAGATCTGTTTTCAAAAAAGGGCCGTTATCTAGGTCCCTGGATAATTGGGGTGAGATATTGCAAAGGTCACTTTGGGAAAACCGATGTGCAAATCGTGTCTAATAATTAAACCTAGCCGCTGCACAGATTCAGTCGATCTCAGGAGTTATTCAGGGGTACAGAATACAACAGAACGGTAAACCGTAGGTCAGTCAGCTTCAAACACACAATGGAAACCAGGAAAAGATGATGAAAATCTCTATCTAAAGGTTTTAGATTGTAGTAAAGGTCAACATAGGCATTTTACCCCTAGGCCTTCAGTGGTGTCCATACTTGAACCAGTCCACCACTTAATATCATAATCATGGCACCACAGGTATAGAAACCATCAATATTGTAGGACAGGTAGGACATAGTATCAAAAAATGTTGAGACTTACGGTGTCAATTTGAGAAGGAATTAAGGCACCTGGGTAATGCTGGACTGATGTTGAAAATGTGTGTTCTTGCTTGCAGGTGAAGAAGATTAACAGAAACTTTCCTGTGAATCAGCAGGTAATGCATTTACATGTAACTTTTGGACAAGGAAAAAGAAAGTAGGAGGCTCTCGTCTTAGCAGAATGACAGGCTAGGATGATGTTTTTAGACATTATCAGCGCTAATTATTGCTAATATTTTTACCCATAGCCTTGCTAGCTTGTTCCTAGCTTCTGTCGCAGCTCTAGCTGGAATCATGACGTCAATATAATTTGATATCCACTCATGAGTGGTCCACTCCATGACAGTACTCTGGAGACGTGCTAATCACCGGAGCTAGTGTCGCTCCACCATGAAGCCGTGTAATGCCAGATTTCCTCGTTATAGTGTAATCTTTTAGTAATAATCAGGAGAAGCAAACATTAGCATAGACAAGCATGTTGACCGGCTAGGTTTAAGGTTTCAAAATATGTGTCTGTCTGTGTTCCAGATTATTTACATGGGCTGGGTGGACGAGAAGGAGCAGGACTCGGTTCAGGATCGCATGTACACTCCGAAGTTCCTGGCATTACGGGGTTCCTCCCTTTTCAAATTCTCAGCACCTCCAGTGAGCACTTAGTCTAGCACCTTCATATCGCCACTTGCTAATGACCTCACCTTTCTGTTTACCTGAGGGACTTCCATTAGTGTGAGCCGCATCTCCGAACCCCTGCCGCGGATCACTTTGGCCCTGTGCCCAAGATTTTTTTAATCCCTGTCCTGCTGAAATCCAGTAGCTGGACGTGATGGGAGTGTAGACTTTCAGCTGAAATACAAGGGCATTAGCATAAATATTGCATTCAGGAATTACAGCCCTTTAGGACATTATTACAGCCCCAAAAGTAATCAGACACCCGACTGATAAGCCGTGTAAAGGCCGGGTGTTGTTTATTTCCTCGTTATAAAGGAACGGAGCGTTTCTTGACGATGCTGATAGAAGGAGCAGGATGGATTCCGAAGTGTATATGTGACCGTCAACCTTCTCTGCATCCGTCAACCTTCTCTGTTCACTATCCGAGACCCGGGAGTCCATTAAACTCCATTTAATCGGCTGTAATCTACTTAAACTGTCAGCAATTGCTCTTAGAGGATCCTACAGGATTATCAGCACTTTAACGTGATTTTTGATTAAAGTGTGGACGTCGCAAATGTGTTCAAATAATGCTGTCTAAAGCTTTGGACCAGCGTATGTGATTAATAATTTTTTTTTTTTTTTTTTACTCCTTTCTGATGTGACGTAACGCACAATATTAAGTTGCCGTGTTGTGTTGATCCTGTTTATGAGCTAACATTATTATATAAAAGCATTTTTTTCTGATCTCATTTTGAAATGTCCTAGGTAACGACTTGGGACTGGACCCGGGCGGAACAAAGCTTTACCATCTACGAGATCATGTGCAAGATCCTAAAGGTGGGACATGAAATGCATCTTTTTAAACCAAGCTCAGACCACAAATTTCCCGAATTACCTACAAAGAGTTGTGCCTGTTGGCCCGTGCTCCATGTGTTTCAGGACAGCGAGCTGCTGGACAAGCGACGGCAGTGTTTCAGCGTGCAGATGGACACAGGCGAGGACACGGTGTTCAGCGTGGAGCTGGAGAGTGACCTGCTGCTCTGGGAGAAGGCCTTCCAGATGGCCACTTTTCTCGAGGTGGAAAGAATACAGGTAGTTAACACACCTGCGTATGCGGAAGAACACCGACACACGGCGATTTGAGTCAGAACTGTCGTTTTTTATTCTTTTTTTTTTCCCCCAGAGCAAAACGTACGCCTGCATTACCGAGAGCCACCTGATGGGGCTTACCATTGACTTCAGCATGGGCTTCGTGTGCTTCGACGCGGCATCAAAGGCGAGTGGGGCAGTTTTTAGAAACACTTCCCAGTGATATCAATGGGTATATGTTGAAAGAACTATTGTCTCAGTTGAGCGTTTGTTGCTCGCGTGATGCTCAATGTTCGCAATGCGAGTCCACGCTCGTGATGCAAGTTCAATTGTAATACAATGTTTTGCTCGTCCCGCAAAGCATTCGTAAAAGCACGTTACTCGCAATCCAAGGTTCCGCTGTACGTAAATCATCAGGACACCAAGCGGATCTTTTGGTATGTTTCCACACGGACGGTTTTAATTGCCGGATGTGCGCATCATGGCAGTCTTTGGTGCTCGATTTTGGACTTGGCGCACCGGTAAGAGTTTTTAAATGTTTTTATTTTACATCTGAGTAAAGAAAGGACGTCGTGAATAAATGCGTGTTGCGTTGGAGGTTCAAAATAGTGAAACAGAAACGCGCGCTGCATTAATCGCGCGTTTATAAAATTTGTGACGTTAAAGTCAATTTGCAGTGACGAGTTAATTAAAATTAAAACAGTAAAATTTAAATTCACCGATGCAAATCGCTGAATCTTTCCATCCCTAATATATATCTTTATATATATCTTTATTTATATATATATATATATATATATATATATATATATATATATATATATAAAACTGAAATATCCCTTGTAAGTATTTAGACCCATTTGAAACAACACTTGAAAATGAGCTCAGGTGCCTCCCAGTTCTCTCAATCTTTCCAGAGATGTTTCTACACCATTCCTAAGACCACAGTGGCCTCTTTAAATCTCAAATGGAAGAAGTGTGGCACAACCAGAACCTTTTTCAAAAGCTGGCAGCCCAGGCAGCAATCGGGGAGAAGGGAGATGGGACAAAATTCCAGAAGGATAACAGTCACTGCAGCCCTCCAACGAGCTGGGCATTATGGTAGAGTGGCTAGACAGAGACCTCTCTTCGGTGCAAAACCCAAGGAAGCGAGCTTCCATTAGTTTTGCCCTGAGGAGAGTCTTCCGTCTAGCCACTCCGTCAGGGAGTTGTCCTTCTGGAACTTTCCTCACAGGGCATCTGCAGCTCAGTCAGGGTGACCATTTGGTTCTTGATTGGGAAGTGTAGATTAATAAGGAAAACAATTTGAACGAGTGTAGTATTACGCTGCTACATAAAGTTGTAGCAAGCCAAGGGGGTCTGAATACTTGATCGAATGCACTGTAGAGATTTGGAATTTTCGGTGGTAGTGCTTCACTGTACCATGAGGGCTTTCAGCATGAAGGTGAGCTTCTTGTTAAACAATCAACTTCAGGGTGAGAAGAGTGTAAGTCTACATGAAACAGTCTGTTGAATGTGTCGCCCCCACCCCCTGCAGGTTGTGCTGTGGAGGTACAAGTTCTCTCAGCTCAAAGGCTCCTCGGACGATGGCAAGAGTAAGATCAAGTTTCTCTTCCAGAACCCAGACACGAAGCTCATCGAAGCAAAGGTAACCGGCGTCGATTCAAATTACAGACCAATGCACCTCAGAAAATTCTCTACACCGCAGCTGTACTTCAATTAGAATCGATCCAGAAGGTTAACGGATCTTGTGCGCTTGCGGCTTAACTGGAAATCATAATCGAATCACACGTTCTCTCACAAGCCGTAAAATAGTTACGATTGGCGGTATCTGTGGATTTGATTCAAGCTTACAAAGAAGATTTCAATTGATTCTAGTTTTTGTTGTTCAGGAGCTGGAATTCTCCAACCTGTTCGCCGTGCTTCACTGCATCCATGCGTTCTTCGCGGCCAAAGTGGCATGTCTGGATCCGATGTTCGTGGGCAGCCCGAATTCCGCGGCGGCTACATCGGGGCCCACGCTGACTTCAGTCACCTCCCTGGGCCAAGCTTCCCGGTTGAAGTACTTGAACTGAAAGACATTTTCTAAAAGACAGACGGACAGACAGAAAGTCTGCTGCGTTGCTGAAGAATATCAGCACCGTCACTCTCGATTCTTTATCAGACCAGAGGGCCTGCTTATATGAAAAGACTGGTATAAGTCAGGTGTGATATATTTTGAATATGGAATGTGTGTGTGTGTGTGTGTGTGTGTGTATACACCTTATGTTCGCAACCCTCTTCAGCATCAAGTGATAATACAAACAAAAGCGAGGACCTGCGATTTTCGGAGAACGTCACAGTGCCGTCCTGCATAAGTATTCAACCCCTTGACCCTGCGCCCCCAGACACACACACACAAAAAAAAAAAAAGCTCCTCCGCAACATGAAGCTACCACCACCATGCTTCAGTGTGGAGGAAGGCGTTCTCAGGGTGATGAGCAGCGTTTCGGTTTATTCTAAAATCACATGGCACTTTACCTTCCACAGGAAGTGGACTTCCAGCTTGTCCTCGGGGGGGGGGGGGGGGGG
>JAAIIK010000297.1:172750-189460 GCA_014706435.1 Silurus glanis
ACTAAATACCCCTCTCCTATATATACTCCACTAAATACCCCTCTCCTGTATATACTCCACTAAATACCCCTCTCCTGTATATACTCCACTAAATACCCCTCTCCTCTATATACTTCACTATATACCCCACTCTTCTATATACTCAACTAAATACCCTTCTCCTCTATATACTTCACTATATACTCCACTAAATACCCCTTTCCTCTATATACGCCACTAAATACCCCTCTCCTCTATATACCCCACTATGTAATGTAAGTCACCATAATGTTTTTTGTCATCCAGCGAGGGTGAATAAAGTTGCCCCAGATGTCTGGAAGACCAGGTGTCTCCGTAGCTCAGAAGATTTTAGCTAAATTTTTGGGGGTTTTTTTTGTTGATCCTGAAACACAATCTGACAATATATAACTTGTTTATATATATTTTTATACAGCTACGGCTAACTGCACACTGGTTATATATTCACCTAGCATTCATTTGCGTTTTTTTTATTTTATTTGATTTATTCGTCTAAATCAGTCAAAGTTTCAATCTAACATCAGGATGTGCAAATTGTGATAAATCTAACCCAAAGTAAAAAAAGTTGCACCTTTTTCCTGTCGTTCTTCTCATCTGGTGCTTTATTTGTAATTGGAAACAGGGCCTCGAATAACACACTCTGATTCTATCTGGTCTACACGGCACTGATAATTGCGTTCGCTCCGTGAGGGGGAGGGGGATGGTGTCGATGAAAGGCACAATTATCTAACATTTCATTCTGGTGGAGGTGAACGAGAACATTTCTTTGATTGTTTCTACTCCTGCTCCTGGATTAAAAGCTCTAAATCATCTCCATCCAGAGAGATTTTGGGGGCCGGAACTGATACCAGATACTCGGATTCCAGAACTCGAGAAGACGAATGAAAACGATGCGAGTGGTGGTTAGCGCCGCGGGGTAACGGCAGTGAAAGAGGACGAGCGACGCTCCCATCCGCTAAACATTCGGCACGGAGATAATGGCAGGTCACGGAGCTAAGCTTGTGTCACGGAGCAGACGCTTCTCTCTCCTGGCCTGTGATTAAAAGCAATTACCAAGCTTGGGGTTAGCGAGCTGAGACCGGTTTGGCTTCTCCGACCCTTCGTTGAGGTGCGAAAAAAAAATAGCAAAAGGACATGAGAAATACTTGCCCTGGAGAAAAAACCATCATGCCCTGAAGAACTGCAATAGAAAACATCATGACAACCCAATGCCCATCGATCAATTACTCAAATGTCAGTTGGTCCCAGAAACCCAGGGCCCCCATTTAGGAAAAGTGCTTGGTCCCCGCAAACAGTTCCCGGTATAAAGTGTGTTAAAAAGGTGCATTTCAGCATCTTTTCTGTGCTCTCTTCATCCTTTCATTCTTTCTTATTCCTTCTCAACCCTCTCACGTCTCTCATTTCTTCCTTGCTTTCGATCTCCTACTGTTTTTCAATCACTCTCCCTATCTATTTTTCATTAGCTCGCGCTCTCTCTGTCTCGGCTTTCTTTCGCGATCGATTGTTTTCCGTCTCCATATATAATATATATATTTGTATCCTCCTGTTTCTGCTTTCTCCATCTTTCTATTTCTTTTCTCCCTGTATTCCTCGTCATGTCCCAGTCTGGTCATGCGCGCCGCATTCCAGCTGTGGCATGTCCCCCTCATTGCCATGCCTGCCCAAAGCATGTCCTCCATCTGTCCGTAAGACCAGACCTCCATTAAAGCGCCACCTGGCGTTCCTCGACCGTCCACTCCATTATGGAGACTCACAAATGTAGGGGAAGGATACACACACCTAGTCATTCTCATGCAAAGCGAGCGCTCCGGTGGCATCGTTTCTGCTCGGGATATCATTCACGTCTTTGCCTCCCGCGGATCTCGAAAGTCCCAGCCGCCATCGCGAGTTCCTGGACGCGGTACTCTTGATGCGAGCCAAGAGGGAGCGTTTTGTTCACAGCGTTCTCCGGCGACTGATAGAAGTTTGGCAGCAAATCGGGCAGATATGGCAACCCCTGGCCCGAGCCGTGCTGTCATTGCGACGTGACTTACAGCACTGCGAGTAACAGTGTTGCAGGATGCTGAAAATGACTCACGTTTACCGAAGAATTAGTCATTTTTTTGCAGTAGCGCGCTAGTCAGCCGCGGGTCTTCGACTTATTAGTCGTTCAAGTCGTCGCTTCATGCCTGTGAGTCACCCGAACGCGAGGCGATGCGCCTGTCTCGCGCCTGTCTCGCGCCTGTCTCACGCCTGTCTCCCTGATCTCGACCACAACAGCACTGAAGTGCCCTTTCGGCCTCGTTTCTTGCATCAGGCAGCTGGAACGACAAATATGTACCATTAACGCTTGCGCTAACCTTTTTCCGTGTTTGTAGTCTGAGGTTTAATTTTTTTTTACTGAAAAGTGGACACATTATATAGTGGAGAAATCCAGGCACCAAGCTGTCCAGACAGGTTCTATATATTTGGGGTGTAACGGTACACAAAGATTCATGGTCCGGTACGTACCTCTGTTTACGGTTAGAGGGAAGAAATGCTTAACAAATCAAATCAAATTAATGCAAAATTAAAGTGACACTGCGCTAACTCTAGTTCCGGCACTTTTTAGATTCCTGAGGGAACTCGGATTGTAACTATGTTCCGCACGTAAAAAAAGGACTGCATTGGGTACACGAATATGTATACCGTTACCCCCTCTCAGATATAACCAAAATGGTACGATCCTCTATTCATAACACCACTGCGAAGATTTGATTTGTATGATTGGCAGTTGAATTTGATTTGAGTGACGTTGAAGCAGGCTCCTCCTACCGAAGCGCCGAATCGTCGTCTGTTCGTCTCTCTCTGTCTGTCCCTCCTTCCGCTCTCTCTCTCTCTCTCTCTCTCTCTCTCTCTCTCCCTAAACCATCATTCCAGTTGTGTGTGCAAGTTTCCTGTCCAACTTCAAAAGTCTGGATCTTGCATCAGGCTGACTCGAACCTTTACGACTCTCCCGTTCTCTCGTCTTTTGTTCTCTCTCCTTTCTTTTTCTCCTCTTTCTGTCAGAACTGACAAATCTGTTAGGAACGGCTCAGCTTCCCCGGGCTGGGAGACGTTCTCCGGTAGCGGATACGTTGCGCCGATGCCTTTCTGCATAACGCGAAAGGAAAAAAAGTGTGTGTAGAAAAGAGTGTGTGTTCAGCGAGGACAAACCGACACGCTACAGTGAACACGGGTTCGGCGTCCAGGCCCGGAGTGAGAATTCGAGAGCACCGGGTCACCGCACCGGGAAACATCAAAAGCCAAGCGTGACGTTGAGCCTCGAGAATGAAACACGGCGTTTCTCATTTTTCCTCTCTTTCCTTCTCTTTGCCTCCCCCTTACCTCTCTTTTTTACCTCGCTTTGTCTCTCTCTTTGTCTCGCTCTCTCTCCCTCTTTTTGTCTCATCTGAATACTGATACTCTGTATGAGAGATACATGATGAGGTGGGGATTAGATGAAATGGATATGAAAGGGATCTAAGATGAAATGGGATGAGGTGGATATGAGATGAGATGGAGACGAAAACGAGATGAGGTGGATTTGAAATGGATAGGAGATTGATGAGGTGTGTGAGGAAAAACCTGTATGTGCTGAAGGAGACTCATAGCAGCATCCGAATGTAAAGGTCAACCATTTAGCGCACGTTTTTTTCCTGAGCCGAGCCGCGGCCTGAACTTCCTCTTTTCGTTTTCTTTTCGTTTTTAATTTTGCTATAAGAGATGTTCTGTTTATTTATCATTCTGAGAACAGTTGCTCATTTTAATCTCCCGCTGCAGGCACTTTTATTCTGGGGATTTCTTCTGTTCTCCTAATGAAACCCTGCATGGTCTTCTCTCTTTCATTCGCTCTCTCTCTCTCTCTCTCTCTCTCTCTCTCTCTCTCTCTCTCTCTCTATCTGAGACCATGTTGTCTAATGTCCTTCCTTTCATTAGTGATGAGATAAGACCTCTCTCTCACTTTTTTCTTCTTCTCTGTCTTAAGAGTCAGCATTTAAAGTCGCTTTCTCTTTCTCTCCGTCTTTCCTCCCTCTTTCATTTTCTCTTCCCATCTCTTTTTCCCCTCTCTTCCTTTCTCGCCATCCTTTTTTTCTCTTCCCCCCCTTTGTCACGCTCTGGCTTTCCACCCTCTCTTTCTCTCTGTCCCTGTCTCTCCCTCTTTCCCTCTTGAATTCCTCTATCTCTCATTCTCTCTCTCTCTCACCCCTTTCAATCTTTCTCCCTTTTTGTATCTTTCTTTTTTATTTCTCTCTCTCCCTCTTTTCCTCTCCTCTCTTACTCACTCTTTTTTTTTTTTTTTTGCGTCTCACATTTATTTCATTTTTCTTTTCCGCTCGATAAAAACGCGGAAAGGGATATTTTTCGTGCCGCGTTCCAGACGCCGAGATCGAATCAGCACAGACCGCCTAGCCGTATCCGAGACGTATTTCGGATGCGTGGCCATAAATAGGATCCGCGGATCGGAGATCTCATTATTGTCCAATTAGGTTTCGCTGTAAGGTGTCTCACGGATTCCCGGCCTCAGCGTTTATCTGTAATCGCTCAAACAAGAGCTAGGACTAAGCATTGCGTAAAAATGTATAATCTGGCAACGTGTGCAAAAAGGAGGAAAGCATTTTCCAGCTCTAGGTTTTTTTTTTTACCACAGGATTGTATGTTAGGTGTCTTTTAATGATTGTTTGGCCATATTTTATTTTTTTTTTTACCCGTGGAAATCTCTCCTCAGCAGTCCTGAGGTCTCTATTCCGCTTTTCTGACAGAGATTTCGGTGTCGAATCTTGCGTACGAGGCAGCGGATCGCTCTAATTGGCGCCCTAAATAGGATTAATGTCTCCGCTCGGCAGCGTGGGGGGGGGTTTTCTGCTAATTTACAGCTCCGTGACGCTCACTCTGAAAAGCGGCTCGGCCCATCGGGTCGAAACTCTTGCCTCGTCATGAACACCATGGTGGGCGAGGGGTGGGGAGGGGGGTGAAACAAAAGACAGAAATTACAGAGAAGGTTACGTGAGGGGCTCCTATTTCTGGAGCTGCGAATGGGGTTCTAGTGAGAAACGCGCTAGTCAACATGAAAACCGGTGAAGGCTAGTTAGGCAGCTAGCGTTACCTTTCGTGTGTACCGAAAAGTTTTGAGTTGGTGAGGGTGGAATAGACCAGGGATAGGGGAAGCTCATGTTGGACTTTTAATCGGAAGGTCATGGTTTCAAGTCCCAGCGCTACCAAGCTGCCACAGGTGGACCCTTGAGCAAAGCCCCTTAACCTTCAATTTCTCAACTGAGGTATCCACCCATTAGCGTAAGGCTATAAGTCTTGTTTTTGCCGAGGTCGTTGTTTGCGATTGTGAAGTGCAAGACAGATAAACAAATCCGAAAACAAATGAAGAAATCAGAACCTTTTACTGTTTGTCTGAAGTGTCCATGTGTTTTCGGATTTGGAAATTTTTTTTTTGTTTTTGTTCATTTGTTTTCGGATTTGTTCGTTTGTTTTGGACTTCTTGGCCACTGTAGGAAAAAAAATGGGGGGGGAATTTGACCTTGATTAAAATCCAAAGTGGTGGAGAATCCCGAAAACGGCTGGTAAACGGGTTGCCTGGTTTGTCCTACACCTGACTTTTTTTTTTTATCGCAGTGTGTGGATCGGATTAGCTCTACTGTGGAGTCTTTTTTTTATTTTTTTTTTTTTTTGGATCCCTGAGCCCACGGAGTGCGGAGGAACGGATCTGTAAACCCACGCTCACATGCTCAAGCTTTTCTCCTCACGCCTCCCCCATCCTCTGGCTAAGCTCCCAGCCTCCCTCTCTCTTTCTCTCTCAATCTTTTCCAAGTTGATTCTTCCTGAACGTGCATCCTCCGTATTTATTTATTTTTGTACAACGGGGTGCTACCCTCGCCCTGTCAGGGGGCATCTCCTGACCTTTTCTACCTTCCGCGTCCTTCCTTACTCACCAATTTACAATTGAGAACTTCCGGTCATTTCTTTCTTGTTCCAACGCGCTCACCTTGGCACCTATGCGAAGGACGTGTTTAAGATTTACTACGACTCGTACACATTACGAAAGAGAGAAGGAGGGAGGGAGGGAGGGACAAATAGAGAAGCGTCTGGAATTTATTATTTTTTTTCTCACAGCCTCCCACAGACATCCTCAAAACCTATCATTTTCTCCGCAGTACAAGAGTAGCGCTGCTGAATTTCAAAGAGCCTCCTACGCCCGACACCACTACAGCAAGCATAATTACCAACGACTCCCAGCCCCATCCTTCTGCACTTGGTACATGCCATGCTTTGCTGCACACGTGCACACGTACACACATACTCCTCATAACAACGGTTTGTAACGTTTCGCCCCCAGACGCCCCTCTGACGCAACGTTCGCCTCCGAGGAGAAATCGGTCACATGACCCGTCCCCGTGTCGGCCGTTACGGGGTCGGAAATAACCAAAAATCCGTTTGGACGGATTTTATATAACACTATATTTTTATATCGACACTGAGACGCTTTTATATCTCACAGACGTCCTCACGATTCCTGCACACTAACCCTCCCGGGTCCCTTGGAAACGAGTCAGCCATTTTGATGCGGGTTGTCATGGCGATCTCGGCAGCGAAGAATGCTCACTGCATTAAGCAAAAGCTTCACCCAATTCTGGAGACGTGTGTGTGTGTGTGTGGGGTCTCATGACCAATAATCCGGGATCCATTTATTTTTTTTCCTAGAAGTTCCTTCTGATTTGGACAGACTTTGCCCAGACTTTTCCCATATTTGGCCACAAGTATGTTCACCTATGACCGTCATACCTATATGTAGAACTTCTCTGGCCACTGGAACTAAGATTCCCATACGGTGTTCCAGCACGACAATGCTCCTGCACACAAGTGAGCTCCTCAATGTTAGAAAGATGCGGTCAGAGCACAGTTTCAGCCATGATACAGTGCCCCTAGAGCAGAGAGTATTAAGGGCCCAACAGTGGCAGCTTGCCAATACCAGGACTTGAACCTTCTGATCAGTAACCCAGAGCCTTAACAACTGAGCTACCACCTTCCCAAATGCTGGACATGCAGTCAGGTACCCCCATCGGGTACCCCCTAAGTAAAAGAGAACCCATGAGAACTGTGAGTTCCAGGGGTACTTTCCCCACCATGTGAAGATGCCACCCAAGTCAGGCATCATTTTTACTATACTGGGTGTTTTGAAACGCATGGTGGCTCTATCTCGGAGTCAGTTTTCGATTCGCGCCAGATCTGTTCCTCCAGTTTGAGGTAAATAGCATGCCTAGAACAAATCTTTTGTGGAGTGTCACATTTGTGAACGGTCTGTGAGCTCCATGAAGCTGCTATGGACCGGGAAGGCGGTAACTCGTTAAGCTCTGGATCTGAAGGTCGTGAGTTCGAATCCCAGGTAAAACCAAGCTGCCACTGCTGGTTCCTTGTGCCAAGGCTCTTACTGCTGGGTTATAAGGCGTCGCCAAATGCTGTAAATGTAAATATGACCTCAAGAACACGTACTAGAGATGACGTACACGCATTTATTGTGCATCCACGATATTCAGGCCACGGAATGAGTGACGGAGTAAAAACCGTCGTTGTGGCATGATCCAAATTGACTCATGAGAGGAAGTGTGTGTGTGTGTGTGTGTGTGTGTGTGTGTTCGGCCTTGCTGACTCATGTTCCGAAAGCACAGTCTGTGTCACTTTAGTCACTTTGATACACAATCATCAGTCGGTTCAGCCTCGAGTCTGACAGTAGGCTGCTCCTAATTTGGGCCTGGCGCATTCCAGACCTAAATGTGGAACCCGTGTGGCGCACGCCGACGTGTCAGTGGGTAAACAGGAAGTGACCGGAGGATCGTTCTGGAGTCGTGATTACAGACTGATGGGAGAATCCGGGTTGGACGTCATGAGGTACAAACATGTCATTACGTATGATGTGGAACTCGGGAACAAATCAGAGCCCCCTGATTTTGTTCTTCCCATTCATCATCAGAAAGCTGAAAAAAAAAATCGTAGTGAGATGATCCATAGTCATAGTCCGTTGCGTGCCATTACACCGCAGGTCCGAAGGAATCCTCACGTCCGATTCGTTGTCGAAAAAAAATAAAAAAATGTTCCTAGAAAATTGGAAAATGCCCAAATATTGAAATTGGTGATGCATAGAAACGAATATATCAATTTTTTTTTTTTAACATATTTGATTTGAATCAAGTAAGCAAAAAGCACAGTTAAATGCCTACATTTATTTATTTATATTTTTTGTTTCCCAGTGTTAGAGCCCCCTGGAGGAATAAAGCTACTTGCCCCATGGCACACTGGAGCTTGTTATAAATCTCTCTAAACATCTCAAGATTTGCACGGTCAGCTCCTGCCCTCAATTATTCCTCTGAGTCGTGTGACTGCCCCCTGGTGGGTGGCAGAAACCTCTCAGAACTTTGTTTTTCTGTCTTTTCTGGTTACAATCAAATCATACAGCACCTTCTTTATCACACAAGGACACGGACGACCTTGTCTCCGACGTCCTTTAAAAGGGAAAAAATCTGCTTTAAATACCTGACCTTAATGAGATTTTCTACAGTTTTTAATTAGATCGGACTGATTTGTGCTGCTAGTTCCTGAAACATGAACACGTTCCCTGAGGAGGGCCTAGGAACACTTGGTTTTGGGGGGGGGGGGGGGGGGTTTCTGTAGGCTTCTGTATTTACAACAGAGAGAAAAGATTTGTGCGTTTTTCTTTCTCGTGAGGTTGAAAGTGAATAGTGGTGGTGGTGTTCTAAGGTTGTGCTGCAGACAGGTGACCCAGACGATTTGTTAAAAAGTTGGCGAGGTGGTGGAATCGTAACAGTCCTCGTTTCCAAACGTTTTGGCAAGTCGACCGTTTGGTATGTGTGTGATAATTTTTTGGGGTTCAGCTTGGCGATACTAGGTGTTGGAAACCCCGACCTTCTGATCAATAACCCAGAGCTGAACTACCACGTCCTGTTTTTGGGGTTCTTTTTAGGAAGCTGGGGTCTGATGATACAGCGCCTCTGGAGCCTTGCTCAAGGATCCAACAGCGGCAGCTTGGCGATACTCGGGGCTTGAACCCCCTGACCTTTCTGATCCGTTCCAACTAAGCTACCACTTCCCTATTGTTCTACGTCTTGTGTTTTTCAAAAAGCCCATATCCTAATCCGCTTTGTGGCATGTGTGTTACTGTCATGTGTGGTGCGTCAGCAGCATTGCGAGCATGCTCAGACAGGTAGAACCAGTTCCACACTGGGTTTTGCTTGAGTAATCTACAAATCTAAAAAAGCGTCTCGATTATTTTTTTCTTTCCGACGAGCGTGTCTCTTCCTTTTACATTTTGTCTGATTTGGGCTTTGAAGGCGGGCCTCGTTTAAATTTTTTCCCCGTCTCCCCCTTCCCCACTCTTAAGCTTTACTGATAGATGCGCTTGTCTTCCGCTGGAAGTCTCTCGGTCTCTGGGGAAATGGTCCACCTGTGGCTTCGCTCACCGGGATGCTTGGCGCAGATCCGCAAGCTGTCTCGATGCGTTTAGCGGGATCGACGACTTGTTCGCGTTGCACCTGCTGAAGTAGTGCTAAGTCACGATGCTTTGTTTTGGCGGACGGCGGCAACCCAAGGACGCACCGTACAGCGAGGAGCACCGTCTGATTAGTGACGAGGTCGCGGCCAAGTCCGCATCCAATCCCGGATTCGCAGACGCAGGTAATCGTCTATAATTGGGCTATGAGGGGGATGTTCGATTCCTACTTACACAAGGTTCTGGGATTATAAACCAAATGTAGATTAGGTACAAATGCTGTTTTTGATGAATACAGGACAAATCTATTCAAATAAGAAACTAGGATACCTAGTTTGGTTATAAACTCAAAAACTTTTGTATTTATAATGGACCCCTGGTGGTCCTGATCTCCAGAGAACATCGGGCTTGGTCTTGACCAAAATGTGAGCCCTGAGGGTCCTGGTTTGGTTTGGAGTCAGTCTTGGCTTACTCTTTAAAGCCCAAAATGAATATCTCTTCACAGGAAGACATGGTGTTAAAGATGTGATTCCCCCCCGCTCCCCCTTATCCGCCCCACCAATACTCAGTATTGACACTTGGTATTAAAGTAATGCGCATATGAAAGAAGTGAGGAGATGAAGCGGGGATCATGAAGTGCCTCCGTATAGGACGCGAAGGTCCCGGTGATGATCGAGATCTGTTTGATGATCATCTTTTTTTTTTTTTTGACTCTGTCGAAGATTTTGTTCCCGCTCCCCGGGCGTCACGCCTGTCAGCTGGTGGAAGTTCTGTCATACTAGAGTAAGATGGATTACTACACAGATTGTGGGGATCTGTAGGCCAGTCTCGTCTTCATCGTCTCCTCTGCCAGACGGAGATGACTTCGGGTTGGCAGCACAAAGAATTGGTTTTTGAACGGAGCATGTTTTTGACAGCGCCGCGTCGTTACTTGCCTCGTTTTTTTTGTTCTTTTTTTTTTCTTGGCTTTCTCGTTCAAAGGACAGTAGGGACAGTACTCTTGGAAACCACTTGAGGGTGCTGTCCTCAATGGCATTAGAGATGAGGTTGGTTCTTTATTGTTTATGTAAAAAAAAAAAATAATAATAATAATAATTTAAGTAATGCTTTTGTCTGATTGGACGGATTTTGAAAATGAAGACAATTGGATGGTTTTGCTATTGATTACGAAGTATACCGAGTTACAAAAGTCAGCTCATTTTTAGAGAAAAAAAACAGCAAAGCTTTATTTCATGTTTAAGGTCTCAAATTTTGTAGGACATTTTCACTCCCACACAAAAACTTCGTCTGACTTTTACATCCTTCGCCCCACAGCATGCGTGATCGTGATCGTCAGTGATCCGACTCTTCTCTCTTAAACCCCCAAAACAAAGTCGCTTATCTGGCCCACCTGGACTGTGCGCAGGTGGTCTTGTCATGACAAAATCCGTACAATGACAAATCACCTATGCAGCCGGAAAATTGTTTAAACATCCCTTTTGTCTTGATCCAGTCCTGGGAAAAGAAGCAACTGTTTTGCTTTTCTTAAACCGTTAAGGTGGATGAGAACATGTAATTGCACAGTAAAAAAAAAAAAGATGAAGAAAGAAAGGTGCTTTATACTTGTCACATGTACTTTACAGCACAGTGAAATTACTTTCTTCTCATATCCCGAGTGATGTTAGGAAGCTAGAGTCAGCCATGTTACAGCCCCCCTGGAGCACAGATAGTTGAGGGCCTTGCTCAAGGGCCCCAAGAGTGCCAGCTTAGAGATCCTAGGACTTGAACCATGCCTTTTGAAACGTGAGGCATGCTTTCCTTGTTAGCCGGGATCTTGTCATATTCATATATTGAAATCTAGTTCATTTGAATACTTGAGCTGGACAGTATGAACCTCGCTTACGCAATAATCAAGAAACTGCTCGTTGTTCAGAAAATACCACGAGCTCGAAAATGAAAGAATGTGCCCTTACACCCAGCGGCAGGATTCCTAATAAGAGAGAATGTAGCAGAAAAAGCTTTTTACTATTTCCGAATACACTTACCATGAAGAAAACGGTTCACTAGACTTGTATACATCAGTAGTTTTTTTAGCAGGTTGTTGGAAGTGTTGGTGATTTCATGTTTAATCTTGTCTGAACGCCCAACACATCACCCCCCCCCCCCTTCTTTTTGTCTTCTTTTCTCACGTCAGACGTGAGGGATTATGGCAGTGTCTGGAATGTGGCCTAGAGGTGAAAGTCAGCAAGAGAGGTGTGTTTCAGCAAGAGGTATAGAGAGAAAGAATTTGTCGGAGACATTGGAGTGTGAGCATACAGCTGCAGAGCTGATTCCGTTGCATTTCTGAGCACAGCACAGCCGTGCACCCAGGCTTAAGCTCCTCTAGAGGCGGAGAGAAGGGTGGGGAAAAGGCAACAAGCCAAGCCCACAGAGAGGCAATACGTAAAAGGCTGAGAACCAGAAGAAGGAGGAACATATCCACAGCCTGCGGCAGAGGAGGAGGACAGCCGAGCAGGGACTAAGCAGGTGGTGTCACCCGAGTGCCATAGGTGGGCTGGGAAAAAGTGGGAGGAGGTTGAGCCAGGAATGAGGACAGACCGGTTTCCTGCACTTCTGCAGGACTGTTCTCAGCAGAGGTTCTCTGGAACAGATATTAATTCAGCCTCGATCAAGAGAACCCAGTGGATTAAGGACTTTAACCCAGGATCTAAAGTGGGCTGCATACCTGAAACGGAATATTGTAATGGAGAGGCCACAGCAGATTGCCCTGTGGTGGTCCTGCGAAGGTCTACCTTGGAGGTGCGACACGTTGGCAGCAGCCGGAAAACGGTGAGCATGTATGGCTCCCTGGACGAACCCCAACAACAAGGTTACACCACAGTGGGGCATGAGTATAGGTCACAGAGACCTCACAGTGCGTGCATGCTGGCTGCCGCAAAGTCGAGCAGTGTGCTCATGACTCATTCCTCGTCAGGTAAAGAGCGATACTCTGACCGTCTTCAGGAGCGCAGATGCAATCGAGCGCTTGATGGCCTCAAGCAAGACATGCCTCCGTCTTTCCGCCTGCCCTCATACCCGCAACAGGAGGTGCTGCCTCGCCGTACCCTACAGACATCTGGAAAACCTCGGCCTGTTAGCATGACAGTTCTAGAGTTAAAGGAGAGTATTAGGCCAGAAGACAAACTGGCTAACCGCACTTTTAGCGATGCCGCAAGCCTGCCGCACTCTGGCTTTCGATGGAGGTTATTTGGACGACAGGCACAGGATAAAGAGGCAGTGCTGGCACCTACCAGCACCAAACCGGACAGGCCAAAAAAAAGGTTTAGCTCTCTGCGACGGAGCCTAAGCCTCAGGCTCAAGCGGAATTGTAATCCACCAGAACAAGATGCTGTACGCGAAAGAACATGGACAACGAACACGAGAGACGTGGCGCGCCCTAACCAGCCTTTTTCATATCTGACTGGTAGAACGTTGTCTTCTGCTTACGAACACAGTGAGCACCAGAGAGGCAAGCAGGTAATTGAGTTCCAAACCAGAGGGAAGGTCTCGGTTATCGAGGTTCCCTTGGCGCCACCCAAACTCACCAAGCCTTTCAAACCGACGTCTTCAGAGCCGAATTTTTGGCAGCTTATCACTAGTCGCTTTAAGAGGAAAAGCAACAAATCCGAGGCTTGTGCTGAAAGCCAACAATCTGGCACGGGTCCCCCGGCCTGGAATAAAAAGCCGCAGCCAGTTACCATAGAGACTCTAAAGGGCATTGATTTCAGCAAAGGTCAAGGTAAGGTTTGTGTGTGTGTGTGTGTATATACAAAAGCCATCCAACCCCCTTGGTACCCCATTTCAGAGAACTTCAAACCCCCGGAGTAGGGAATGAGCATGAAATATTCCGAGGAAATTGATAAAACAAAATTGCTCGGCTCGAGGGCTTTGATCTATTATTCACTACTCTACGATAAGGAGATTTGTCTAAGTGGGTTTATGTTATGATTGTCCTAAACTGAAATTATGCACAAATGTAATGAGGATTAGGGGAAAAAAGCATATCTTCATCTCTGGGGATTAAGCGATAAAAAAGGACGCATAATGGAAGAATGAATAAGTCACGTGGAAAAAAAAAAAACGTGTTTGTAAACACGTTTTGATCGGCGCCGCGACTCTTGACTGGTTTTCAGGACGCCGCAGGAAGCGATTATGTTTGGAAAAAGTTCCAAAAAAAGATCAAATAAATAATAAATTAAATAATACTAATAAAAATAAAGAATAAAAATCGCCACGACTTTTTTTCTCGTATTGCAAAAAACATTTTTTTTCTCAAAATAGTACGACTTTATTCTCCCGTTGCTACGATTTTATTCTCGTAAGTTGGACTTTTCTCTCAAAATATTATTCATTTATTCTCGTATTGCTACAAATTTATTCTCGTATTGCTACGACTTTATTCTTGTTTTGCTACGGCTTTATACTCTTGAGACTTTTCTCGTAATATTAGATATAGATTTTTTTCGATTATTTTAACATGCCATTATAACGCCATCGCAGTGACGTCCCCGACATTTTCTTTTCGAACGCAACTGGGAACTTTGCGAAACGTTGGAAGGTCGAATTATCCTTTTACGCGTTTTCTCCATCGACGACGTTCGAGTCGTGTATGTAATAGTTTCTGTATGATTTCCTGCATATCTAAGCGCTGAATTGCAGTTTATGAGTTGGACGGGACTCTAAGCAGCTATCAGATGCACAAAAGCCGGATTTGCGTTCCAGGCTACGTTTGGTGTATTTCTTTGCATCGTCTTGAAAATGGCAGTGTTTCGCTCTTTTGTTCCCCATGTAGAAGGTGTGTGGATTCCAGAAGGAATCCAGGCACCAGGCCATGAATTGTGTGTGTGTGTGTGTGTTATCAACATGAGTCACGCTGTCATGAATACTTTGCAATACACACATACACACAAACATATTCTCCTTCCTAAAAATATACTCCGTCTTTATCGGCTCCGTGTCTCACCTGGAAAAGGCGTTTCGAATCGAAGCGCCAATTTCTCGAGACACGAGTTTGTAAGCATTCCGATTGCACCTCAGAAACCTTTTTCTGAGGTCTGGAACTTTGTCGTCTGGATCCTGTTCCATGCTAGTACTTAGCATGTTCCTTAGCATGCTCTGCGATTGTGTTTTTTTCCATTCCGTCGCTATAGAGACCCTGAAAACAATTTTGCACCGGCATCGAGCAGCCGATCAGCATTTAAGCTAAGGCGTGTTCAGGTTGAAGGCCGGGCCCCACACACCTGTCCTGACCTGCCTGCTGATTGACTACAGGCCTGGTAATGGATTTGAAGGAGTTTCTGGTGGAGTGAAGGGATCTCGAGTTCTCATGCGAGGGAAAACCCGTAGTTGCTGGGTGGAGTTGCGAAGGACTGAACCTCTTCACAACGAAGGGTTGACTGGTGATAACAGGGGTTCTCGCATGCAAGATAGTACCTTAAAAAACTGGGAACATATAGAAGAAATAATCAGGTTGGTACCTTTGGTCCTCAAACAACCCCGTCATTGATTATTCTCCCAATACACCGCACCTCCACCACCACCTCTCTTTCCCCCCTTTCCTTATTCAACAAAGTGCCCTGGAGCGGCTGAGGAACGGCGTCGTTGAATGCACCCAACCTACTTGTTTGCTTGAAAGATTGATGGTTATGCAATAGTGTCTTACAGACTTCAAGGTTCATCTTTCCTCGCCGTTTTTAAGATAAGAGCGCAATTTTTTTTTGCGCAGTCGTGCAATAACTCACGAACGTAGCTTGCGTGAAGTCTTTAATAATGTATGTTTGCTTTATGGCCGTTAAAACCTTCACTGGTATACTTGAGACCAGAGGTGGGGGATAACAAAGCAAAAAAATCTTTGATTTCTCTGGAACGTTCAAACGGTTTCCTAACCGCTGAATTTCAAAGCCGCCTTTTCCGCATTTTTAGATGGTTTTCTTGCGGGTTCGACAGCGGCGGCATTTTGCTGTGCGTCATTTCATGATTAGCTGTTTGTAAGGTGTCCAAAAGCAGAATCTTATCCTGAAGAAGTTGAAAAAGAGCTGGAGATACTCCAGAATAAAGACAAAACCTACTGCATTTTTTTAGCTTCAAGACAGAAAACCTGGTGCCAATCAATAAAAAAAAACCCGCCCCCTCAAAAAACAATCTGCATTGTGAATGCTAGCTATTAGCATGCGCGTTTAATGGTGTTGGCGTGTGTGCGTAGGAAGCAGCTACCAATGTTAGTGACTTCTAACGCATTCAAAGTAAAAAAAAGTTCAAATAAAACCAGATATGTTTTGGTCTTCAGGAAGATGCAGCTCTACCTCTGCCATGTCAATCTCTATTCTATGCGACTCTCAGGACACGCCTCGGTCTCTGTAGCGTTGCGATACGTCATATTCGCGGAGCAGAGTGAACGCACTCGAGAAACGTTTTAGCGACGAGAAATCGATCAACGCTTTTATAGGCTAGCATATTTTTAAACCTGCCGGCCTGCATACACCTTTCGGGTTTGTGGAGCACCGATTTCGAAATTCATGCGTTGTGAAATTAGTTCACAAATTGAATTCCGTTTCTTTTTACCCGAGCCTCTTTCGCTTCAGAGGTGATCAGGCAGCATTCTCTCGTTTGCTTTTTCTAAACCTCAGCTCATGTATTCACAGCACTCGAAATGATTGACATCCAAAGTGGTGTATTGTAAAGCTGTATGAGCCGTGCTTTGGCGTGCCTTGGTTGATTTGCGATGTTGATATTGTTTGGACTCTGTGATTATATATCATGTTCTAAGCACCACCCAAAGTACGAACACTACCCTATGTGTACTGCCGCTCCTTTGGCTGACGAGGTTTGAATTTGCTGCTTCCCACGTCACCCCCTGGATGACAAAAAAAAAAAAAATCAGTGTACTTCAAAGCAAAAAAACAAAAACAAAACAATGACCCTCACGCGTAGTTGCTTTGACCTGTGGCTGACTGCAGCATCTGGAAGAATACTTGCCGAGTCATTCCTGCAGAAGTTCTGAGTTCAAAAGTGGGAAAAGGAAAACCTGGGTGACATTTGATACAAACCTCAGGCAAGAACGAGGAGGATATCTTGGAGATTGCACTTTTTGAGCAGGATCGATGCACGGGTGTAATACAACTTTTTCGCGCCTTTTTTTAAAAGGGCTAACCCCGGACCTTCCG
>JAAIIK010000297.1:203901-213958 GCA_014706435.1 Silurus glanis
CTCTCTCTCTCTCTCTCTCTCTCTCTCTCTCTCTCTCTCTCTCTCTCACACACTCACACACACACACACACACACACACACACACACACACTCTCACTCTATCTCTATCTTTTCTCCATTTAATTCTCCTTCTTTCTCCCTCTTTCTCCACGTGTCTTTTTTTTTTAATGTCTCTCCTATTCTTTCTTTTTGGTTCTGTTTTTTTCTCATTCTCTCTCTTTTTTTCTATCCCTATTCTTGCTCCCAACTCTCCCATTCTTTCTCCTTCTATCTCTCTCTCTCTCTCTCCCTCACTCTGTCTCTATTGCTTTCTCTTTTCTCATGCGACTCTCTCCCTCTCTCTGTCTGCCTCTCTCTCTCTCTTTCTCTCCCGGTCTCTTCCAGGCTACTAACGGAGGGGGTGTGCCATTCAGTGACTACTCCTCCTCAGTGCCCTCCACCCCCAGCATGGGGCAGCGGGAGATGCGCATCGAGACCATCGCGGCCTCGAACACGCCCACGCCCATCCGCAAGCAGTCCAAACGCCGCTCCAACATCTTCACAGTAAGTATGAGGCAGCTGATGCAGAGCACCACACACTCACACTACTGAGAGATAGACAGATAGAGAGAGAGAGAGAAAGATAGACAGAGCATCTTCTCAACTGCAGGCCTTCAAACAGCTCAATCACTTTTAGCCCTTATCTTCCGTTCGAATCAGTACTTTTCTTTTTCTTTAACACTAGTTTTTGGGGTATTTTTTCAATAACTGGCATAAAAAATTTTAAAGCAAAAGACTAAATATATCAAAATCAGTGCTGTGAATAAAAGTATTTGCTTTTTTTTCCTATACTTTTATGTATCTCACAAATTTTCCAAACCTGCCTGACTCAATGTCCAAATAGAATTGCCCCCTAAACCTAATAACTGGTATCGTGCAATTTGCGATAATCGCCGAGGAGGAACCCGCCACAATTTTGCTTATTTTGACTAGGCCACTGGAAAAACTTGCTGGTGTTTTTCTTATCAATGTCCTGCTGCATAACCCGAATGCACTTAAGTTTGGGCGCTTGAGCATTCTTCTTTCTGGTAGAGCACAGAATTCTGTCAATTATGGCAAGTCGTCCATGTCCGGAAGCTGCACAGCATCCCCAGAGCATCACACTTTCCCCCACCATGCTTGACTGTTTCTATGATGTTCTTTATATAAACCGCTGTGTTTGTTTTTTGCCAGCTGTTACGGGCTTTAAAAAAAACGTTCAACTGAAACATTTAAGTGTGACACACATGCAAAAAAAAAAACCAAACATAAATACTATTTCGCAGCACTGTACGTTTGCCTCGCAATATTTTTTTAGCCATTAAAGATTCCATCTGCATTCAATTAAAAAAACAAAAAAACAAAACTTGAAATCTTGTAGAGAGTGAATCGGAACAGAATATGTATATGCCATAAATTACGCAACTCATTTATTTGAACCCATCCAAGCAATTTTATTAAGGATCCAGATTTTCCCCGTCTGTGCAATTTCGAAGTGCATGTCTATTCCTTCAATTAACACAAAAATTCATAATAAAAAAAAAAGAAAAAAAAAAAAAACACCTACTAATGCGTTTGTTTTAAAATCCTGATGCGAAAAACCCGAACGTGAAACAAAGAGCGACGTTAGCGGGGCTTTTTGCAGGTCTGCACTTGGAGGATGCTGTCTGTTGTGAACACCAGAGGGAGCCAGTGAGCTCAGTTCTTTACCAAAGCCCCGCTCGAAGCATGCAAGCAAACTAGCAAACTCCCCTGAGCAAAAAGTACCGCAAGCAGTAGTAAACCATAGCGACTGGACTTGTCTCATCTTAAAGAAGTGTAGTCTTAAAATCCTGGTGTGTCCCCCCCCACCCCGATAGGGTAATTTATTGTTGTAAATATTAAACATTAGACATTAAACAATAGAAGAAATGGAGGCTAGTGAGGGATTTATAGCTGCTAGAATATGAGTGATGACTAGTTGCTTGGTGGGGGTTTCATGATGATAAAAGGAACCTTGCACTTATACACCGAAACACACAAAAAAAAAAACCCGTGCCCACCCTACGCTCCAGGGTCTCGGAATAAAACCCATAGTTCCGTGCACAATGTTTGCGTTTATGATTTCAAACAAAACAAAACAAAAAACTACTAGAAAAGCACAATGTTGGTTTGAACTGAACGAACCAGACTTGTTTTGATTTTTTTTTCCTCCCTCCTTTTCCCCCTTTTCCTTCGTTTGTCTGTACATTGTGTCGCAGTAGCCCCAAACCTGAGTACCATTAGGTCAATGGTGCCAATGTTGAGAAACCAATGCAATTAGTACTGGGCTGGTGGAAAAACAGTGCCCAAAACAAGTACTTTTGTGGCCCAGAAATGATGTCCCAAGTCCAGTTGCTCTGAGTTACAGCTGCTAGAAATGGTTAGACGTTTGAATAAATTCCGACAAAGCTAGAACTGATGATGTAAAAATGAAGAAAAGGGCGAATCCTTCCCCTCATTTTTTTGTTTTCTTTCATTTTCTTTTCAACTGAGCCCTTTTCTTTCTCTCTATTAAACTGGTTTACCCAAAGGGGGAAAAAAAAAAATTATTCCTAGACACATTGCATGTTGCAACGTTTTCTCTTTAAGAAAGCATATCACTTTGCCCTCTTGCCCCCAAACCCCCCCCCCCCCCCACCCCACCCTTTCTTCCTGCCACAGCATCAAATCAACCAATCAACGCCAAGCCCCTCCCCCTCCCCTTCTCTTCTCACTTTTAACAGACGTTCGCCTAGCGGGCTTTCTGCTGGAGGAAAAGACAGGGACACACTTTTGCTAGCACCCTGTTCATCCTCCAGTGTAACCAATCAAGACCATCCCCAGTCCATTCAGGCCCAACTCCCCTCCTACCTGTCCTCCAATCAAAAGGCCCCCAGAGGATGATTGGCCACTCTCGTGCTAGCTCCCCTGTCCTGTTTTCTCCCTCCCTCCCTTGCTAGGTAGTGTCAAATCCTGCGCCCGTGGAGCCGAAGCATGCCACCTATCCCGTCTGGGTGCCCGATTGGCCGAGTGAACGCAAGTTCCAACTCATGACCTTCTGAGGACCGGCGACACGGATGGATGTGGGGGGGAGGGTTGGGGGAGTGAGGGGAAAAATAGGGAAGGAGGGAGGGAGGGAGCAAAAAAGGAAGAGAAACCAATCTCCGACTAAAGATTCCAGCGCAACTGGAGAAGAGAAGCTCATACCACGCAAGAGTCGTGACCTCTGCATCACTGGTGATTAAACACCGATCACCACGTGGGAGTTTCCACCGACGGGGACGACCGACCGTTCTGTCGATCTACCTATTCCTCCATCCCTCTATCTAGCCATCCATCCATCCATTCAACCCTCTATCCATCCTTACTTTTTGGTACTTTGTATTTGATCATTTTCATCGCACTTGTCTCACAGCTGCACTTATGAGTGGCCTTATTAAAATCTCACTCTTTTTTTTTTTTTGGTATTTATTTTGGCCTTTCTTAGTTTTTAGTTTTAGTATTAGGCATCAGTGCATGTTTTCAAAATCTCAAAAAAGGGGCTCTACCTGAGATAGGTTACATCATTGTTATGGCACTTGATCAGTTCCTGAACTACTGTAATTAATTGTGTGTACTTAAGCAAGGTCTAACTATTATTTCCAGTGGTATGTGGTTCATTACGGTACTTGTAGGAGACCTAAATTAGTTTCTGTAATGAATTCCAGTACGATGATAGCGTCGTCGGTTCTCAGTACCGTGGCAGCAGGTCGCCCTTTTATCCGGGTTTCTGCACCGGCGAGTGCAGCGAGAGTCGAATCCCTTACGACCAGAAGAAGCTCGGGCGTATCCATTCCAAGAGTTCACTGCTTGAAAGGAATCCGGGACTCCTACAGGTGAGAGGCTTCTGGTCGCATCCCGGGTGGCGTTCCGGGGGCGAGCTCGGCACACATCCCCTTCCTGCTGCCACAAGAAATAACGCGGATTATAGTACGAATACGTCGAGATAGTTCGTCTATAGCACATGGATAATTACAGTACTTACAGGAACTATGGCGCAGTGCTTCTTTGCTTTGTTTAGAGCACTTAACCCTTCCTAAGTATGGCGTAGGAACTTATACATCCGAGCCCTAGTGGAACCCAGGAGCTCAAAGGTCTGATATTTGAATAGACTCCACGACTAAACTCTGTCCATCGTATCAAGACGTTTCCTTAGAATTCTTTATTAGCATTCCTATCCATTCCATCCCCTCCATCAACTCTGTGAATGAGTGTGTGTGTGTGTGTGTGTGTGTGTGTGTGTCGGTGGGTGGGTTGATTTTGTGTGGGTGTGATGCGTGTTCTGTGCCACTAGATGTCAGCAAAGGACACCAATAGTCACTCAGTGCTTCCACGGTACTTAAGGAACCGGCTGCCGAAACGTTCCTCGTTGGTACGAAGTCATTTTAAATACAGAGTACAAAGGGGAAGGGGTTCATCAATTTCTTCATAATTAAAAAAAAAATACAAATAAAATATGTATATATTTTTTTTTTTTTTTTTCTCCTTTCATTCTTTGAGACAGTCCTCTTTCATTTTTCTTTTCCCCCCCTCATCAATTTTTTTTATTCTTTGTCTTTTCATGTATATTCCCCTTCCAGGCCTTAAACACACACACACACACATACACACACACACACACACATTTATACACACTGGGAGACTTGATGTGTCACTATTTGCAATTCATTTCCCTACAAAAAAGGGCTCTTTTTGCGGAACCCAGCGAAGGGCCCTTGTGAATTTTTTTTTTCAGCAACACACACACACACACACACACACACACACACACACACACACACATAAGCATGCTGCTTTACCCTTAGTGTACTTCTCCCTGTCTCCCGCTCCCGGTGCACTGTGGGTAATGCATCATGGACATGTCCCATGCCGGCCAGTTAAAGACTCTTCGAACGTTTCAAGCGAACTTCATTCGATCGCGTCCCCCCCTAAACCCGAGGCCCCTTTTCCCTTCTTTCCCCCCCTCCCACGTGCACCTTATTTCTCCTCGGACACTTTTTACACCCCTCTCCCCCACCACCTACCCCCCTACACACACATACACACACTTCGTCCACCCCCACCCCACCCCCCCCCAAGGACTGAACTCATGATATCACGATGCCTTTTTTTGCCGCAAAAGCAAGGACTCTAAAAGACGTGCCAAGATACTATCTGTTTTTTTTTTTGTTGTTGTTGTTGTTGTTTTTTTTTTTTTTCCTGCTTTCTCTATCCTTTTCTTTCTTTCTTTCTTTCTTCCGGATCTTGTCCTGTTTGCAAAGTCGGTGATGCAATATGAGAGAACGGATACAGGGAAAAGGTTTTCACACTCCACTTTTCTTCTTTTTTTTTTTGAGAGGCTTGTGATTAACGTCGTCTCGGGGAGAGAAAAAAAGAAAAAGAAAAAAAAAAAATTTCTTAATTTTTTTTACATTTATTTAATTACATTTTTTTTTTTTTATTGCCGCAAAGTCCAAACGTCGAGTCAAGTGTAATGCCAACTGTGATCAACGAGGCATTCGTTTTTTTTTTTTTTCTTTTTTTTTTTTTTTTCTCCTTTTTTTTTTTTCTTTTTTTTTTTTTTCTTCCCCTCCTCGACTTTTCTCACACGCTCTTAAATCCGGAGTGTGAAAAGCGATCTTTATGAAGGCCTTCATAAAACCGAGCGTAGGGATTCAAACCTGGGGGGAAAAAAATAAAACCGGTGTGGATTGCACCGATTTGTACGAGCGTACGCGTCTGATCTCTTTTTCTTTTTTTTTTTTTTTTTTTTTTTTTTTTTTTTTTTTTTTTTTTTTTTCTTTTTTTTCCTTTTTCATTGAATTCTCTGTCGAATTCGGTTTTATTCCGTGTTTGCTCGGAAAGCTGTGGAAGGATAAACTGTTACAGTCATTTCTATGACCATGCTAATAACAGATGAAAAAAAAAAAAAAAAAAAAAAAAGAAAGAACAAAAAAAAAAAAATGACAGACTGCCGTATATCTTGTATTGAAATTTATTTACCACTGGTATTCAATAGAAAGTATATTCTATAGATATATGAGTACAGTATATCTATTAAAGAAAAAAAAAACAGCGCCTCCGTGGTCCTCGTCGGAACTGCACCGTGTGGTTCGGCCTGCCGATTCTTTCCAAGTGAACCTGTGACTTTGATTTGTATGGTGTCTGTACAGAAATATATCTATATATAAAAAACGAAGCAAAAAAAAAAAAAATGAAAAGAAATAAAAAAATTCTAAACGAATACGGTCGTGTTGTGTGTGCTTCGACTCCTGTTTCTCTTTGGACGTTTTACCATCCGGTGAATGAGTGTTTATCATTTGTCCTCCCTCTGTGTGTGTGTGTGTGTGTGTGTAGACTCATAATGTGTTTTCTTCTTTTTTTTTTTTTTTTTTTCTTTTTAAAAAAAAAAAAAAAACAATAACATCTAATCCTGCTTAATTCTTTTCCCCACCCTTCCCAGGATGTCTCCAGGAATCGAGGACTAAAATGAGGGCTTTTAAAAAAAAAAAAAAAAAAAAAAAAAAAGAGAGAAAAAAATTTGTTCTCATGTTTTGATGAATTTTTGTGTTTTTAAAAAACGCTGCTTTCTTGACATGTCTAACCTTAACATTTTTCCTTCCTTCCCTTTTTTTTCCAAAGCAAGCAGGTGGTTTTTTTTTTTTTTTTTTTTTTTTTTTGTTTGTTTTTGTTTTTTTAGGGCAGGAAGACGGCAAAAAAAAAAATTGGAGTCAATGTGGTGTTTTATTCTGCTTCTGAAATGGTTTTATCGATGACACTGTCTTTTTGGGTTGTGAATCTGAAAAGGTGCCAACATTTTTGATTCAAAAAAGGTTATTGTGGGTGTGTGTATATAATCGTTCTATGTGTGTGTGTGTGTCCTGTCTGTGTAGAGTTTGTGTATTTCTATACTGCACGCTCAATGTGCTGCTGTCTGTTGCGCTGTTTGGCTTGTGCGCTCTTTTTTATTATTTTTTTTTTTGCGCAACTGTTTTTTTTCTTTTTTTCTTTTTTTGCCCCTCTTTCACTCACACACACCACGCACACTCTCTTACACACACACACACACATTGCACCAGCCCCTTTTTCCAGAAAATCCAGCGTGTTCGTGGTGGGATATTTGTGCGTGTGCTGATCGTCTCGTTTTGTCTCTTTGCAGTCTCGGAAAGCGAGCGAGCAGGCGAAGAGCGCCGAGTGTAAAACTGACAGCATAGGAAGTGGGAGGGCGATTCCCATTAAACAGGTGAGTGCACTTCAGCTCACACACATCGCTACCGCGCGCCGGTGAGTAACACACACACACGCACACACACACACACGCGTGCGCGTGCACACGTTCGCAGTGCTGCAGAGGTTAAATCACGTGAGCCCTTTCCAGTGAGGAGAATTCACACCAATTTCTTTCTTTCTTTCTTTCTTTCTTTCTTTCTTTCTTTCTTTCTTTGATCAGTCTTTCTATCTCTGTTTGCGATATTTCCTTTTGAACTCAGGTCCTTCTTGTCCTTTTTTTTCTTTATTTTTTAGATTTATCTTTCTCTGCCTGCCTTGTTGTCTTTCTTTCTTTCTGTCTTTCTTTCTGTCTTTCTTTCTTTCTTTCTTTCTTTCTCTCCTTGTCTTGTTGTCTTTCTTTCTTTCTTTCTGGTTTATCTTTCTCTCCCTGGCTTTTCTTTCTTTCTTTCTTTTTGATTTATCTTTCTCTCCCTGTCTTTCTTTCTTTCTTTCTTTCTTTCTTTCTTTCTTTCTTTCTGATTTATCTTTCTCTCCCTGTCTTTTCTTTCTTTCTTTCTTTCTTTCTTTCTTTCTTTCTTTCTTTCTTTCTGATTTATCTTTCTCTCCCTGTCTTGTTGTCTTTCTTTCTTTCTTGTTCTTTCTCATTTTTCTTTCTCTTTCATTCATTCTTTCTTTCCTTTCTCATTCCGTCTTTCTTTCTCCGTTTGTGTTATTTCCTTTTGAACTCAGGCCTTTCATTCTGATCTTTCTTTCTTTCCCTGCCTTGTCTTTCTTTCTTTCTTTCTTGTCCTTTCTTTCTTTCTGATCCATCTGTCTCTCCCTGTCTTGTTGTTCCTTCATCTTTTCTGTATGTCTTTTCTCCTCTGCGCCTGTCTCGCTATCCATCATTCCTCTTCTCTTTCTGTCTCTCTGTCTGTCTTTCCTCCTCTCTGTCTGTTTGTCTGTTCCTTCAGCCGCAATAAGTCTGTGTTCTCTGTAATCATGCGGAAAATAGGGATAGAAAAGCAAGCGGTGGGTTTCGGGGGTCTAAGCAGCAAAATTCACATGTGTTTCATACTTTTCGGAAAAACGAGGCCTCAGCGATAATAATTGTAGAATTACAATAGTATTATTTCAACTGTATTTCTTCTTATGGCCACTGGGTGGCAGTACAGTATCAGTAATTGAGAAGTCTTGAGAGTTCTTCAGTGGCCACAGGATGGTAGTGCGCTGTCGGATTCGGGGGTCTCCTGTAAGAGCAGCGCAGCTGTTTAAAGACGAGTTTGGAGTTTATCGCTGGGGAAGAAGGTAAACATGTGGAACACCTGGCAGGTGCGACGCGTCCTGATCGCCGTATTCCTGGCAATCCGAACCGGATTTTTTGTTCTGAAGGAGCCAGAAAAATTTCCTGAGACTTCATGAAGGAACCTTTGCGAGGAACCAGACTCCACAGGAAACTGTCCAAATCCAAATTGGTTCTCGAGGTGCTCGGGACCTTCGTTGATCTTCAGGCTGAACCGTCCTGGACAGTCACTGGTCAGTGGTCTTCAATGGAAAAGAACTCCATCCAGAGTTGTGGGGCGTCAGGATTCCTTCTTTCCAAAGTTCATTTTGCTGACACCGAGATATGGTGATGGTCAAGGAGAACCCCGAACCCTTCAGATTTGGTATCTCGAGATCTTATGAGGATGACATTCTGGGTGTCGTGGACCCGGAAGGTTTATCGACCGCTACCTGAGAAGGGCGTAGCTGCCGCGGAAAAGAACTCCCGCTACCATTAGCAAAGTATCCGCCATGTAATTTGTTGGAATTGCTGGGAAAGTGCTGAGATCTTCCTCAGACCATTAATTCACCATCGGGATATTAATTCCGAAGGGGTCCCAATCCCCCCCTCCGCCCCCCCCAAAAGATAATTTTCAAATTCGCACTCAAGTCGCTTGGGGCGTCGCCGTGGCAACTGAATTACATACCGCTGTGGTCGTGACGTCGCCATTTCGGACCGCGGTCCAACTCACGAAGAATGGTTCAACTTTCTTTCTTTCTTTCTTTCTTCCCTTTTTGTCTGTCCCTTTCTATCAGTCTCCGTCTCTTATTCCACCTTTCTGTCCATCTCTCTGTCTGTTATTCCTCCTTTTAGTCTGTCATTTCTCTCTTTTGTCTGTCTCTCCGTTTTGCTGTCTGTCTCTCCGTTTGTCATTCCCTTGTGTCTTTCAGTTGTTCCATCTTTCTATCAGTCCCTCTCTCTGTCGTTCCACCTTTCCGTCTGTCTCGCCATTGCTCAGTTTTTTTCTCTTCTGTTCTGTCTGTCTCACCGTTTTGTCGTTCCTCCTTTCCGTTTGTCTTTGCGTCTCTTTCCGATCTCTGCTGGTCATTTCCCCTATCGTTCCGTCTCAGGGTTTTCCCGACCGAGGACGTCCCGGTGAAGGAGCGGTCGCTATAGAAACGTTCATTGTATTGGAGGGGGGTGGGGGGTGGGGGGGGGGGGGACGATAGGGAGGTCCGAAGTTCTTCCAGGCCTTTTTTTTTTTTGCTACTGTATATCAATTACACTCATCCTTTTCAAACTAATCCCTCTTCAGGAGTGTCATTGTACGAGGTGGGGTCTGCATAGAGCCGGCCGAGGAAGAGAGAGAGAGAGATGAGAGGCCTGAAAGAAAGAGAGAAGGTGGTCATGGGGGGACACCTTTCAATGGGTCTGATTGCTCGGCCAGTCAAATGCACAATCGGGAAGATCAAAGTGCCAATGGGACTATAATTACCTCCCACTGGGCAAATTACACACTTTGGGCCAAAATCCCCCACCCCAAGCCCC
>JAAIIK010000297.1:222264-233700 GCA_014706435.1 Silurus glanis
GAGTGAAGTGAGTGAATAATAGAAAGAAGTTAGTGCAGTGAGTGAATGATAAATGGAAATGAATGAATGATGAATGGAAATAAATGAATGATGGAGTGAAATGAATGAATGATGGAGTGAAGTGAGTGAATGATGGAGTGGAATGAATAAACGATGGAGTGAAATGAATGAATGAATGATGGAGTGAAACGAGTGAACGATGGAGTGAAATAAATGAATGAATGATGGAGTGGAATGAATGAATGATGGAGTAAAGTGAGTGAATGATGGAGTGAAGTGAGTGAATGATGGAGTGGAATGAATGAATGATGGAGTGGAATGAATGAATGATGGAGTGGAATGAATAAATGAATGATGGAGTGAAATGAATGAATGATGGAGTGAAACGAGTGAATGGTGGAGTGTAATGAATGAATGAACGATGGCGTGCAATGAATAAATGATGGAGTGAAATCAGTGAATGATGGAGTGGAATGAATGAATGATGGAGTGGGATGAATGAATGAATGATGGAGTGGAATAATTGGATGATGGAGTGAAGTGAGTGAATAATAGAAAGAAATTAGTGCAGTGAGTGAATGATGAATGGAAATGAGTGAATGATGGCATGTAATAAATGAATGATGGAGTGAAATGAATGAATGATGGAGTGAAATGATCGATTAATAGAAATGAGTGCAGTGAATGAGTGATGAATGGAAATGAATGAATGGTCGATGAAGGAGTGAATTGAAGAAAAAAAAGAATAAATAATGAAATGCATGAACGATAAAGTGAAACGAGTGAATGACGCGTAGAAACGAACGATCGGTGAACAGAAACGGACGAACGACGGCGTGAAATAAACGGACGACGAATCGCAGCGAAGGAACGCCGAACGGAAACGAGCGGCCGGTGAATGACGAGTTTCCTGTCGTCTCTCTCGCAGGGAATTCTGCTGAAGAGGAGCGGCAAGTCGCTCAACAAAGAGTGGAAAAAGAAGTACGTGACGTTGTGCGACAATGGCGTCCTCACCTACCACCCCAGCTTACACGTGAGTTACAACCACTTCCTGTCTCGCAGTTCACGTGTGATCATGTGTCGCCTTTTCACGTCCGTTTCCACTGTAAAACAGTACGGAATTTTACCGACTGCCAGATTTAGCAGTAAAAACCTGAACTGCGATTATTTTCACTAACAGCGGAACACTTTTTCAACAACTGGCAACGTGTGTTCTCTACTTTTATAGTGAATAATAATAAAAGGAAAAAGACGACAGCGGTTTCCTGTAATCGCTCGGCTTTTTTATGTAGAAAGTAAACAGCCATTTCATTTGAATGAAACAAACAAAAAAAAAAAAAAATTACCAAAGGATCGTTGGATTAATTTTTTTATTTTCTTTTTTCAATTATTTATTTCTTTTTTAATCCACAGTTCAACGACTTTCCAAAACTGGAGACTCCTTCCCCTAAATGGATCTCCTTACCAAAAAAATTTTATTTATTTATTTATTTAAAAAAATAAAAAAAAAAAATTTTTTTGCAAAAAGTATTTTATTATTGACATGTGCTTATTAAAAATATAGCAAAAAAAAAAAAAAAAAAAAAAAAAAAGGAAAATTGTTGAACCAGAAATTGTGAGACAGAAACGTTATAAAACGTCTCACAATTTCCAAAACCAGGAAGTGGTTACTCCGTGGTCCTATCGATGAAAGGTCCGGAGTTGAAATCCCATCACCACCAAGGGGCCCTTAAGCAAGGCCCCTGAAAAAAAAAAAAAAAAAAAAAACCTGGATAATTCGTGATAATTGCAAGTCGATGCGGAAATCCGACCTCGTGCCGGGAAACCCGTTAAACGGAACGAGTCGCCGAGCCACGGAATCGTAATTTCGGATTTTGAACGGGTGGTGCGACGGACACGCTCGGGCGACGCAGGCGTACGCGGCGGGCGTCTCGCTCGGCCTCGGCGTCGTTGCCGCGTGCGGAAGCTATTAGCATCTGGACACCTGTGGCTCGCAAGTTCCATGAGTTACTCACACCATTTAACTGCGGTGTGGGCAAAGTGAGAGAGAGAGAGAGAGAGGGATAGAGAGAGAAAGCGAAACTGTTTAATTTTGCATTGCAGCCAGCAGAGCCGTCCCACAATCCCCTTCTGTTAATTCTGTCTGCTACATCAATTAAATTGTTTGCAGAAACTAATTGAATATGGCTTAATCACACATCTTAATAGCTTTCTGCGCCTCGAACTGGCTGTTAATTCCTGCAATAAAGTGAAATGAGAGCGCTCACTGGGTAATTAGCAGCGAGGCTTTTGAAGAAATTAGTGCTTTATGGTGCGCAGTAAAAACGCAGCCGAGTTAACGGGAGGCTTTTTCGGCGGCCGGCGTCGTCACGTCCTGTTTTTTTTTTTTTTTTTTGTTTTTTTTACATTGTTTATTTATTTTTTTTCTTTTTTGTTTTCCCTTTCTTTTTTTTCTGCTGATCGGGGCGATTTTCAGCTCGGCTCAGCCCATTTGAGTCGGCGCAAAACACCCCATCCAAAATGGAATGGCCGGATCGAAATGGGAAACGAGCCTATTTGCGATCATTAGCGCTAATTCTGCTAATCCTCCGAAAGCGGAGATGCAGGTGAAGTTAATTGCGTTCGTTTTGTTTTTTTTTTTTCTTTTTTATTCCGCTGTTGTTTTTGGTGGAAGTGGGATATTTAAAAAGCAATCAGAACCTGCTGCTCGCTTGCGACCCCGGGCCGCTCGGACGTTTGCGCGAATTGCCGCCGAAAGTTCCCGTTCCGGTTTGTACCCTCTGAACCGATTGCTTTGTTTTGGGGTTGTTGCTTTTTTTGTTTTTTTGTATTCATTTTTTTTAATGTTTAATAAGGATTACATGCAGAACGTTCACGGGAAAGAGATCGATTTGCTCCGGACCACGGTCAAAGTGCCGGGGAAAAGGCCGCCCCGAGCCGTGGCTACGGTAGCCCCGACTGCAAGTCCAAAAAGCAACGGTTTGACCAAGGACAGAAGCGCACTGCAGCTCGGCATCGGAGCCACAGGTGAGTGTGTACCGCTTTAAATCACGACTTTTCCCTTCCAAACCCCTGTTTTAAACGGATCGATCGTGGGGTGGGACTGGGTTTGTCTGTTTGTCCTATAGGAGATAAATAAGTTATGGAAGGAGTCTCCAGTTCCCTGATTTATTTGTTGCTGTCTATTTCTTTTTTCGGCCATTTTGGGGCTCAGAGGCGGGGTCTTTACTTGTTTTATTAGCCAAGCAGAAATAAAGACGTTTGCTCATTGTTCCCTTGCTGGGACATCCCCTGGGATGAGGTGAGGGGAAAAGTGTAATTGGATTTAGGGGGGTTTACATTAAAGGTAATTAATAAAAATGAGAAGGTCTGGTCTGTCAGGGGATCTGTGGCCGCCACAGGGTTTGTCAGAGCCGAGATGTGGCATTAGGGTCGACACTCAGGGGGCTTCTGGGAATTTCAGCACTCTGGCTGGGGTCCAAAAAAATCCTGGATCCCATAATTAGTCTGAAACGCGTCCAGGGAAAGGCCGAGGGGTTGGGAGGGGGCTCGGGGAGATGACTAATGATTAACCGAGAGACGCGGCAGTGATAGCACGTACCGCTTGTATCCTGAAATATCCCAAACCTCTCTGTGAATTTATGAGATGTTTCTACCATCTTAAGCTTTCATTTTCTGTTGGATTTAATATTCGATTTTTGCCGTCGAGGAGGGCAAGAAGGGGTTCGACCAGTTATTCTCAGAAGAGCTGGCGACAGGACGTAGGAGTGTCCGACAGTCCGACAAAGTCCAGCAACTGCAAGCAAAAAATGAAAATACGACATAGAGCAACGGTTCCTGACGCAACTGGGAAGTAAATGTCAGGAATAAAGTTCTAGACCATGGCAACCAAAGCGTTTTGGGCAATTCGCCATTGTTTACAGAATCACGTTGTCCGCAGACCGGGTAACAGCCGAAATCCTTTTACGGAAAGGTTTTTTTTTTTTTTTTTTTATCAAAATGTTCTTTTCCTTAAGAATCACTTCAAGAAACTCTTTATAAGCTGGTTTTTTTTTCCTACCAGTCTTTTTTTTTTTTTTCCCGTCTGCACTGGTGTTAATTTCCACTTGAGAGAAGGGGAGAGAAGGCTGCGGCTGGCCGCGGCTCTCCGCCTGAGTCCGGGCCCTCCACTTGATTATGCAATCTGATTTTGATTTCATTAGGCATGCAATTGATGCGAGCGAACAAAGGGGTAATTTTTCATTCATGGCACTCTGGCTGAGCGCTGTCGTTCCCTTTTGCCTCTAATTCACCCCCCCCCTCACACACACACACACACACACACACACACACACAATGCTGAAGACCATTAGGGATGCTTTGGGAGGGAGGTGGCAAGGGGGGCGTTCAAAAGATAGAGAGGGAACACGACGGGAGGCTAAATGAATGAACGCATGTGTCCACGGAGTAAAAGGGAGCCTGTCTCCGCGAGGCACGTCCCAATCTTTCTGCTAAGTACTCACCGGAACCGTCTTTAAACACGACGCCCGGCTTGTGTCGCCGCTGACAGATACGTGATAGCGGAGCGATAATAGTCCTGCCATTCAGTCGTAATCGATGACGTCTGAGTGCCGAGAGTCGCCGTCTCTCCTCCCTGCGTTTCCTGTGCGCGACGGTGCCGTCTCGCTGCTCGCCATATCACTAGCGATGTGACTGACGCGCTTTCGCGTTGTCCTAGGCATGCAAAAAAGTTGTAGGGTTGCCGCCGGCGAGATTTCTCCAAAGTTCGGATTTTATTGTTGATGGCCGTATCGATGGGGGTTCGTTTCAGCAACTCGATTTGGTTGTTGTAAACGCATGCTAATTAGCCGTAGTAATTATTTGGCGTTGTTAAATTTGACAGAAATCAATGTTTTTTTTTTTTCACGTTAAACCTCGACCAGGATTGTACAAGCGTGTGATTTATACATACAGCAGAACCTACAGTGTGATTACGATTTCAAGCGCTGATGCTAAGGCCTTTGCACCTTCTCTCAGGGACTCCCCTTCCGTCTCTCCTCCACCCTTCCCCTTCCCGTTTTCTCCTGCATTAGCATGGACGCCTCATTATCCTCCGCACTTGTACGTAATGGAAGCGGTTGCTCTCAGGGGTCAGGACTCCGCGGCCCCGTGACCACACGCCTCATCAGCCGTCGGAAAAGCCACAGAAACAAGAGGAATGAGGAAAGATGGCCGACCCCCCAACACACACACACACACACTTGCTAATCTGTCATTTTCACTAATTGCATCTGAATTTTCGCACATGATTAGACCGGTTTTTGTTTTTTGTGGTGGTTGACAGTAACGAATGGCATGAAGTGCCTTTTTACTATGGATATGTACGGTTTGTTTGAGTAGAAAGAAAGAAAGAAAAAAAAAACGGTTGTTTAGGATGTGTCTCTACACTTCTATTTCCCTTGAAACAGTGCACCAGCATGAGCTCCATGAAACCATGGAAGTTGGTGTGAAGGTTGGAATGGAAAAACTGACCTCCTCGACCCCACTGAACCACTTCGGGATGAACTGAAACTAGAGATAATTCACCTCCTGCAGTGACTAATGCTCGATTAGGTGAATCACCACAGTCACATCCTAAAATCGAGTGGAAAGCCTTCCCATTAGAGTGTGGAGCAGTCTTATACTTGGCCTTGACCTCGTTAAGACTCGGTTTGGACTTGTTCTCTGCCAGTCCTGGACCTAGCTAAGTCTTATACTTGGCCTTGACCTCGTTAAGACTCGGTCTGGACTTGTTCTCTGCCTGTCCTGGACCCAGCTCAGTCTTATACTTGGCCTTGACCCCGTTAAGACTCGGTTTGGACTTGTTCTCTGCCAGTCCTGGACCCAGTTTAGTCTTATACTTGGCCTTGATGCCGTTAAGACTCAGTCTGGACTTGTTCTCTGCCAGTCCTGGAACTAGCACGGTCTTATACTTGACCCCATTAAGAATCGGTCTGGAGCAAGAGTTTGGTTCTATTGGGCTTCCAAAACCCGAAAATGGATTGTTACGTGCAAAGCCAGGCACAATTTTGGACCAATCAAACGAGTTAATCAACAAAATAACATACCATTTGCTAAAAATAGCAATGAATTTGAGGCATAGACCTGGGGGGTTGTACGGTGGATCACCCGCATAACACCTCCCCTAATAACGATACGGTCTGATTCCTACAGGATTAATTGTTTCATTGTGTTGGGCAGAGGATCGTCATTAAGTATTTTCCTGCGACGGCAAACATCTAAACAGGTTCTATATCAAACCGTACCATGTGACTATAGCAATAAAGATCAGCTAATCATAGTCATGAGGGTTTATGATCACTAGTGTGTGTGCGTGCGGACCTCAGAAGTGTGTCCGGGGGGTTACGGCGTGTCAGTCTGCTATCTGTGGAGTTCTTTTAATGTGTGCATGAGTGTGTGTGTGTGTGTGAGAAGTGGCGATGCGGGTGTGAGTACAGTGCTCTACCCCGTATTTTTCCTCTGATTATTCTCTCCTTGTAATTACATTATCTCTCCTTTTATGCAGAATTGTTCGCCAGGGACTAATTGATAGAGACATGTTTAATTCATCAATCATTAGCATCAAATTTGACAATTAGAGATGATTGTTGAATTCCTGATGGAGATGAGACGACGTTCACCAATTATTTGTTCTCTCGCTTGTCTCTTTTTTTTTTTTTTTTGGAAGTTAAAGAAGCGCATACGTTATTTCGCCGCGTTTGCGGAATAAGCTAGCTTTTTTTTTGTGGCCACGAGGAAATCGTGGAATTGTTTGCCTTCTGAGCTGATATTGGCTCGTCTGGTGGACGAGACATCACATCACATCACCGTAATGTATTTATCGTGTTGGGATCGTTGACGGTTCCTGCATGAGCAGCTTTACAGAGATTAAATATGAATTTATATGTTAGTGCCTATGAGTTTATTCCTAATGAGCGCGACAGCATCAAGGAAAAACTCCCCGAGACTTCATGAGGAAGAAACCTTGAACGGAACCGTACTCAAAAGGGAACCTCATCATCGAATGGCCATTCATTCTAGTTCCATCATTGTGGGGGGGGAGCTGTTCAGTGATGGGTGCTTAAATGAAGAACCGTTCATGCAAAGAGGTCCATCCAGAGGTAGGATGTCGGGATGAATTTTGAGGAGCCGGAATGAAAGGAAAGGAAAAGAAAGGGACAATGGTCAATGGTACCTTAGGCACATGTTGAAATTGACAGAAAAGGGTAGAGAGAGAGAAAAGAGGAGGAGTCTTCACTGTCATCAAAAAAGTTCTCAGGTTTCAAGTCTTCAGGTTTGCAAGTATTTAGATTTTTTTACTGTTACTCAGTGGGGGTGGTTGCTCGCTGTTTTAATGCTCTGGGTTACTGATAGGAAGGACAGAGGTTCAAGCCCTACTATTGCCATGCGGCATCCCTTGGGCCCTTGAGCAAGGCCCTTAAACCAATCAGGAAGTGGTAGCTCAGTGATTATGGGTACTGATTGGAAGGTCAGGGGTTCAAGCCCAAATATCTCCACACTTGAACCCTGGAGCAAGGCCCTTAACCCCTCCAAAGGCACTGTACCATGGCTGACCCTGCACTCTAACCCCAGCTTCCTAGCATTGTTGGGATACATGAGACAAGGAAAAAGCCCACCCCTTAATATACGGGACTTAACAGACCCAGTACCCATTGCGGATTTATATTCTTGCTGAAATTATCGCTGGATCCCAGCAAGGACGCCAAGTATCGAGATATGATCTTTGCGTCACATCGCCCGCCTCCTAATCACGAAGCATCTGATCGTGTAATTGTCTAATTGCTGGTGATTAGTGCAAGGATACGCAGCGTTGCTCTCCCGCACAATCAACACGACCTTCTCCGCCCCCAGCTTTTCTAGCTATTCAACCTGAACATTTGTGATTTTTGTTGGTTTTTTTGTTTACATTTTTTTAAAAAAATAAGAATACATTCGTTTTGGTTGGTCAGGTTTATTTAATTTTTTTCATTTTGCTTCCATACCAATATTATTTTACGACTGATCTCAAACGGTTCCGAGATTTCATTGAGAGTTTTGTTTCCCAGTCCCTTTTCATGGTTTTTAGGTTTTCAGCATGCAGGTTTTGGAGGTGAAGGTTTCTCAGACGTGATGTATTCTAGCCACCGATCTACTCCAAACCCGTTTCCTTTTGAACGGGGCTCGGAGTAAAAAAAAAAAAAAAAAACGATACCAAGTAATTACCGGTGGCATCCGGCGGCAGAGGCGTCTATCCGAGTGATAATCGCACTGCGGCTTTATTTAATTTCATCCTTTCTCACTTAAACACGTGGAGAGAGATGCGCACAGGAGCAGTCAGGGGCAATATTATGACAGAAGCAATAAAACGTTCCCGTCAACAATACGGATGTGATTACGCGTCGACGGAAGTGACAGGCGTAAGAATACCCTCTATTCTTTCAATTACTAAACGAATTGCTCCTGATTGTGCCTCGGCGTCTCCTCGCCTCGGCGCTAGCGCTAAGCAAACCTCAGCTAGCACGAGGCTCTTGTTAGCCTAATGCGTCGTAGCCATTAGCGGGAGTAATAAGTGTATCAAATTCGCATAATCATGTCTAATTAGTGTCGGTAATTATCTTGTTGGGCGCAGGAATATTAATCTTGCCGTGCCCGTAGGGGAAGGGCGTCTCTCGGAGGGAGGGAGCGGCGGAGAGCTCCTGTCTCACGCTGAGGAGCATGCTCGCTAAATTAGAGCGATGGAGGGAGGCAACAGGAAGAGAGAGCGGCAGACGAGAGAAACAAAAGAGAAAAACAGAAGAAGTTAACTGCGAAGTGCATCGAGACAGATGGCCGAGAACGTGCTCTTGGAGGAGAAAAGTTTGTCGGGAATATTTTCACGGACCATCTGCACAGTTATTCTCGAATTCTTGAATAAGTCAGTTCGCTGTGCTTTTACTCCGCGGAGGGTAGAAATCTGGTGATATCACAACTCCTGATATTCGCCTTGTAAGTCAACAAACGTCGAGAGTGTAAGGTTTATTTACATAATAACCTCCAACTTAACCCCCTTCAACTAACCTCCAACTTACCTCCTCTAACCCTCTTTGAACTGATCCTCTTTAACTAACCCCTGCTAACTAACACTCCTCCACATGACTCTTCACCAACTAACTTCCATTCAACTAACCCCCTCCAACTAACCCCTTCTATCCAATCCTCATCCAACTGACCCTCTTTAAACGAACCCACCTCCAACTAACTTTCTCTAACCCTCCTCCAACAAACTTGCCTTCAACTAACCCCCATCTAACCCCCGCTAACTAACCATCCTCCAACTAACCTTCTCTAAACTAACCCTTATCCAACTAACTCTTACCTTTGACAGTCCCAAATCTATTTGAAAATGTGTGTTTGCAATGATGAAAGCTGGTCAAAACTGCCCCCCAAAAATCCTGCACTGTCTCGCAGCGAATGAGTTTACTTCCCTCTTTGTAATCTTCAGGTCCATTGGGTCTTGGTTGTGGGATAAATATTACAATCCAACATTTTTTTATTTTTTTTTTTTTTGGAAAGCCTTTCAATTCAAATGGGGTCATTTCGATTTGAAGCAAAGGGGAGAAAAATCATTAAAGCGTTGTTGCCGAAATGTTTGAGAGGGCCAGCGTGTGGTTTTTGGGAGCAGCGGGAGCAGAGGGAGAAGACGCCATGCGGTGCCCGCCCCGGCCTCGGCACTAATGACGGGCGCCTCTGATTGGAGGCAGGCGGGAATGCCGCTGGGGTAGATGGATGTGGCTGGCAGCGAGTGGGGGGGGAGAGCTAATTACTGTTCCGAGTGTATCTTGTTAATTAAGGGCTAATTAGTGGCAGAAACCGAGAGGGGGAATGAAAGAGACGGAGAGAGTGAGAGAGCGCGAGAGAGGGAGGGAGACGGTGGAGGAGGCGACTGCTCATGTAGCACAGAGAGATGAACATGGAGAAGTGGCAGAGCCCATCACGGAGAACGAGCAGCCAAGAGACAAATGGAGAGGACGTGTAGCGCATCGGTAGGGGAGGAAAGTGTACAATCATTAATCACAGTGCATGATGACTACAGCCGGCTTGTTTATTATTGATGTATATTTAACAGCACTGACTTCAGGCAGATAGGATCGAAAATAACCTCCCCAATAATGCCCCCCAATAACTTCTCCCACCCCCCCAAATCCACCCAAAAAAAACCCCCCACAATTCCCAATAATGCCTCTGAAAATCTACCCCCCCCCCCCCCCAAAAGCAACCCTAAAAGTCCAAATGCCCATGTGTCTTTTTCTGTTTCCCTCTGTCAGGTGCTTCCCACTCCAACAGCAGTACCTCTTTGCAGTCTGGGGGCGTGTCCAGCGGACTGGGTGTGGTCTCCGGGGGCGGGGCTAAAGAGGGAATGCATCAGCGCTCTTTCTCGGTGTCCAGTGCTGAGCAGTGGAATGAAGCTGTTAACACGAGCAGCACTTCTGGTGGGTCTTTTAACACACACACACTTACACACACTTACACAGTTACACACACTAAACAACCCCGTTGATTTGCGTTCTTCTTTCCTTCTTTTTTTTTTTTTTTTTATCTTTTCCTTTTTTTTCCCACGGTTCTCCTTCACATTATAAAACCATCATTCGATCCGATTGCACAAATACCACGAATAATAATAATAATCATTATAATAATTATAATCGATTTTATTTATAGATTGCTATAATTATGCTATAATAAACAATATTTTAGTATTCCTCATTTTTTTTCTACAAACAATTATTAGTATGATTTTTGTAATGTGCAGATATTGTCGGAAATTAAAAACAAATACTAACAATATTTTGCTATGATTAGTGGCGTTTAATAAATGCGTATAATTTAAAAAAAAAAAAAACTCCGTAGTCAAACTTTTCATTGGAAAAAGCAGCAGCTGCTCATTAGCATTTATTTAAATATTAATTATACGTATTTACGGTCGGATCGTTTTGAATTGTAGCTCTTTCCTACCTAGTAGTATTCGTTCAATCAATACCGCTTTCTAGAATCGTAGCGTTTGACGACGACGATTGCGCCTATGATGCCTTACGCTGCTGTTGCCATGGTTACATCTCGCCCGGTCATTACCTCGCTTTGCTCTTCTTGTTTGTCTTGTAAATGATCTCTTTCTGTATAATTAGGCTCGTCGATTGAATCGCGGCGGCGCTACGGATCCACGGGACGGATCGGGGCGCCCCGCGCGATCGGGAATCGCGGCGTTCCGATCGGAATCGTGGGAATTTTCCTCGCTATTTATTTGTTCGTTTATTCCTTTCATAGATTTTTGGCCGAGATCCGAAATGGGAATCATTTGAATTCAGTAATTAGATTTGTATTCCCGTTACAGCACAGTGTCTCTCTATCGTTCTCTCTCTCTCTCTCTCTCTCTCTCTCTCT
>JAAIIK010000297.1:248631-258892 GCA_014706435.1 Silurus glanis
TACACATATATCTACGTCTACACATATACCTACACCTGTACATATACCTACACCTGAACATATACCTACATTTACATTTACATTTGCGGCATTTAGCATTTAGCATGTACATTTACCAACACCTGTACATATACTTACACCCACACATGTACCTACAGCTACACATATTCCTACACCTACACATATACCTACAGTTGTACATATACTTACACCGACTCATATATCTACACATACACCTACACCTGCACATATACTTACACCTACAAATATACCTACACATATATCTACACATATACCTACACCTGTACATACACCTACACATATACCAACACCTGTACATATACATACACCTACACATATACCTACAGCGATACATATACTTACACCTACACATATACCTACACCTGTACATATGCTTACACCTACACATATACCTACAGCTTTACATATATCAACACCTGTACATATACTTACACCTACTCATATATCTACACATATACCTACACCTGCACATATATTTACACCTACACATATACCTACACCTACACGTATACCTACAGCTGTACATATACCTGTACATATACTTACACCTACAAATATACCTACACCTGTACATATAACTACACCTACACATAAGCCTACACCTGTACATATATTGTACCTACATCTACACATATAGCTAAACCTACAGCTACACCTGTATGCTCAGCTACACGTAGACTTAAATCTACGCCTACACGGATACCTTCACCTACAGCTACACTTAGACAGACATATCCACTTAGAGCTACACTTACAGGCATTACTATCCTAACATCCGCACCTTCACTTAGCCCTACACCAAAACACACGGGTACGAAAGTTATACACTGTATATACTCGAGTTTACATTAATCCCGCAGGCGGGATTTTATAAAGTCTACAGATTAGAATTTCTCATTGTGTGCGCACACGTTTGAAGCGACATTATGAAAAGAGGTCGTCTCTTTACCCCGTGTCTCGGTCGGAGTATCGCCGTGTCCGTTAGTCATGTGTGGAATAGATAGGAATCCCGGATGGCAGCAGGAGCGCTTGCTTCTGACTTGATGAAGGATTATTGATGCTGATATCCCGCTCTCACACTCCAGTCGGCAGCACTCGCTGGAGGCCGGGCGGCGCGAGTGTTTTTCACTGTCAGGGAACTCTGATGGCTCTCACACACACACACACTCGCACAGTCCGTCAGAAATGAAAATCTGATTAACACCGTAAGTGATTTTTCCTGAGCCGCAGAAAGAGCGCGGATGCTTTCATGGTGTACAATCAATGTGTTTTCCTCTCTGGGGTGCGAAACAGTCATGTTAATGGGGTAGTATGTATATGGGATCATGCTAGCACATGCTTCCCTCGAGTGAGGTTTATCTAGTGACAAAGGAGAGGGGAAAAAAAAGTCCATCAAGTGGGAAAAATCAACACCGATACAACTGGAAGGTTAGACGATTTGCTAAAGGTCTATAGAACAAGAATGTATCCTGTAAGTTAATCGTAGCCTTAAAGTTTGTCGTACGCTTTTACACAAATTGTCTTGTGGAGCATTGACTGTATGTTTGCGGGAGCGGGCGGGAGTAGACACCAAAATCGCGGGGGCAGTGGGTAAATTCGGCTGGAGCGGGATTAAGAAAACATGTATGAGGAAGAAAACGCCCTCAAAAACGGGGACCCATCCTCATATGGGCGACACATTCTATACCAAGTCCTCCACTGCCTCCTGCATTCCCGAACCCTGAAATGTTAAATGGTGGAGGAACAGCAGATTTAGAAGGTTATTTGGAGCATTATTACAAGGTCGTTTCTACGTTAAAAGTCCGAGGTTTGAAATCTTCATGACGTGGGATATCCAAGTAAATGGGAAAATGATAAATCAATCTGGTTAACATGGAACATTTGAAGACCTTATGTGGTGGTTTCTGGAGCCTCCTTGACGTTACCCATGTTTGGTACCAATTGCTCACACTGGAGACTCCTTCCACACATGCGAAATGAGTAATTGTCTCCACGTAGCGAGGTGCATAGCTCTTAGTTAATAAAAAAAATAAAAAAAATAAGAAAAAAGGTTAGTGGACTAGAAGTGAGTATCCGTGATCCTTGTTTGAGAGCGAAGACTAGTGGCGGAGCCGAGTCGCCCTGGCGCCCTAACGGAATTAATTAGAACTGTTAGTTTGATGAATAGAAGCGATCAATCGGGCTGATCTCCGGCTCATCCTTTAACCAGATTGATGGATTTTTGATTTACTCAGCGTGGGTCATATATTAAGCTGCACTCATAAATCTTACATGGGGCCAGACAGAGGGTGTGTGTGTGTGTGTAAGGAAAGAAGAGTGTGTTTTGAGCTGTAATAGTCCTATATTAGCATGTGCTTTTAACGGTCGTTCTAATTGCCTTGCACCTGTGTGTAGATCTCTCTCTCTATCTCACTTTCCCTCTCTTTCCCTACCTTTCCCTACCTCTGTCACTCGTTCATCCAAAATGGCTGCATTCCACAATCAATTTCCTTTCATATCTCTTTACTTGTTTTTTTTCTTTCCCCCTTCACACACTTCTATTAAGACACTTCGGGAAGCACCTTTGTCTCCATCAGTCCGTCTCCTCCGACCCCCTCCTCCGTGTCCCGAAGGTCCAGGCGGTCTTCGAGATCTATCACTCTTCAGTCAGACTCTTCACTGTCTCACACACACACACACACACACACACACACACACACACACAAACACACCTTGATGCCCTTTGGCCAGTACAGCCAATAGTTCTGATAAGCCGAGCACTTTGTTTTTGAAATAATTTTCCCCTGTGTACCCCCCCCCCCTCCCCCCCAAACCCCCACCCCCACAGGGCAGGAGCGCTAATAAAAATGAATCACATCACTAAGTTTGCCCCCGCCTCTATAGGTTTCACTGTACACCCGCCGGGGCTTCAACACTGCCACACCGTGCCACTGCTTTCTATCTGATCCCTCAGAGTGCACGTGTTGAAATCAAAAACGCGAACGATTTACTTAGCAAAACGCGCAGATCTGCGAGTCAGCACCACACGCTGTCCGTCGCCACGTATTTAATACATAACATATGACAAACATCATTTAATATACGTATAATTATATTCATATTTACTTTTGATAGAAAAGTTCATTTGAATAATTAATAATCATTTACATATTTGTCCACATGAAAAATCAATCATTTTTTCAATTGATTTTTGCCATTTTTTTTTTTTTATATTAATAATATTTAATAATAAAATAATAAATAATAAACTTGGATTAGATGCAGGGTGGAGTCACTGGTGGTTGTGGGCGGGGTTTGGCATAGCCAGGTTCGCCGTGAACCTTCGTCGCACATACGCTGGAAGGATTTTGTTCATTAATACTAAGAAACTAGAATGCCAGAAGTGTGATGTGATTGGTTTCCGAGGATACCCGGATCTCACGGGCTGCTCGCGGACACCGATTGGAGCACGTCGAGTATCGGGATTATGACGTGACGTGATAATCAAGCCATCACGTCTCTACATGAACCGACCTCTGATTCCTGGGGTCTTTCTGATTTAAGACTCACTGTAGTATCTTGCCTCTCGGGGGCCATGGGGCACCTCGCTGAATAGCTCCCTCTCCCCGAGCAGGCGCTTCATGGAGAGCGAGGGCAGCGTGAGGAGGAAGAGGAGGAGGAGGAAGAAAAGGAGGAGGGAAAATGGCAGAGGGTTTGTGTTTGTGTACCGCTGAGTAATTATCCTTGTTTGTCCTGCCGCATTGAGGTGCGCTCATGCGTCACTGACTCGCCGGCCGAAATCGTTCCACTTGATGAGGTGCAGAGCTTTCTGGAACTTCCTTCCAAGAGCCACCCTGTCACCCTTCTTCTTCTTTTCCTCCTCCTCCTCCCTTTTTCCCCCAACTCCTGCAGAATTCCCTTGAAATATGGGGTCGTTAATTAAGGAGTCTAACATTTTTTTTAAATCGCGACGTTCCGATTATTAGGAATTCTTTTCCTTCTTATTTTTTTTCTGGGCCGTCATACACCAAGTTCCTCTTTCTGATGAAAGTGATGCATACATTTTCCCAATGAAAACGCTGTCCCCCAAGCAACCCCATGTTTCAGAGCAAGCATGTGTGCCAGGCTGTGTGTGTGTGTGTGTGTGTGTGTGTGTGTGTGTGTGTGTATTCGAAAGGGGTAGCCATGGGCCTGATTTCCTGAATATAACCCCCCCCCAAAAAAACCCCATGGAGAGTGTCCTCTCAGTCTCATCACTCTTTCTTTTTTCCAACCCTCCCCTCTTTTTTTTTTCTTTCCCCACTCTCCAGCCCTCCCTCTTTATTTTCGCTCCCTCTGTCTCTCTTTTGACATGCTAAAGCGACTCGTTTTTATTTTTCCTTCCTCCTGCCGAGAGGAAGTGTCTCTTTCAAGGCGTCTCAGCTTTCTCCCACAGACCCGCTCGCCGGTCGGGGACTTGTTTGCTTTTGCGGCATCGTTTCAAACAGGAGGCCGAGGCAGGATCTAGCGAGCTTCCCCTTCCCTTCATCTTCACCTTTCTTAATTCGTTCCACAAGGGAAAAAGATTGTAGATTTCGTTTGAACGGGGTCAAAACGTTGTATATATCCTGCTAAAGTGACTCAAAGTGAGACATCTCGAAGCTTTTTGCTCTGCTCACCACGGCCGTACAGAGTAGAAATTCGAAGCACCCGATTGGCTGGATTAATTGCGTTCAAAAATCACATGATCATTTACATTTAAAAAAAAAAAATGTAGGACTCATTCATTCTACAAAGTTGAGTTTTTTTTATTTACTCATCTTGTATTCCTTCACATTGTGTCCAATCAAAAGCTCTCAAGAACCCATTAGACCCGCCCCCTAGATTTTCCACGATGTAAATCGAATTTTTACAACTAACTAACTAACATGTTCTGGTGAACTTTTGATTGGATACATTCCAAATGAATATAGGATGAGTAAAAAAGAAATTAGAAAGAGAATTTTTAGAATTAGAAAGTTTTTTTTTTTTGTATTTATTTACATTTTGTCCGAGCAAAGGCTCTCAAGAAACCGTTAGCCCCGCCCCCTACATTTTCCAGCATGGTTATTCTGAGCTCCTAATTTTCCAAAGTGGTTCATTCTAAAAATTCAAATTTATTTCTTTTCTTTCTTTCTTTCTTTTTTTTTTTATTTACTTATCCTGTATTCATTGAAATTCTGGCTAATCAAAATCTCCCAAGAACACATTAGCCCCGCCCCCTAAATTTTCCAGCAGGGTTATTCTAATTCTCAGGTTTTTGTGTGTGTGTGTGTGTGTGTGTGTGTGTGTGTGTGTGTGTGTGTTTGTTTGTGAGTGTGTGTCATCTTGTGTGCCTAATCGGTCCAGAAACCCCCAGTCCCGCCCATTCTCTGACATACAGAACATCTGAACGTCATTTCAGGAGCATCTTGTGCTTGATCGCGTGAGCGTATCGGAAACAGTAGCTCGGGGTTTAGCAGACGAGTTTTTGCGGTTCCACTCGAGTGCACACGTAGGGACGCCTTCGTCTCCGTCCCGAACCACAGAGCAGCAGTACATCCGGGGCCTCTCTCTCTCTCTCTATCTCTCTTTCTTTTTCTCTTTCTCTCTGTTGCTTCTTCTCTTTTACAGTCTCAAGCCTTTTCACTGCCGCCGTATGTTTTCTGTGTGCGAGCGAAAGAAGAGAAAGATAACAATGGGGTGGGTCTCTCTCAGCACCTCTTCAAAAGAAAAACAAGCTTTGAAAGACTGACTGCCGGGGGGGGGGGGGGCGCACACACACACACACACACACACACACACTTTCTCTCTCTCACACACACACACACACATACACACCATTGAAGAGCAATTCACTGTGGCTGGAGTCTATTCACAGCTTTTGTGCCTTGTTCTGGGGAATGAGTGACCGGGGACTTTAAGGGAAACGCAGTTAAAGCCATGGCCTTTTTAATTAGCTCGCCCCTTTGTCGCGTTCCTGACTTTCACAGAGGGCTACGCAGGGCTCCGGGTACAGGAAGGCGCGTACAGTGCGGCCGCGGAAAATAAACGTTTGCACACTTTTCCTTCGCCTTGTTTTTCGATCCTCGAAACGAACACTTTGTCAACATTCTAGTCGTTAGTGTTCCGTAGAAAGGAAGCATGCGGCAGGCCATTAGGGCCAGCGAGGTCTTCTTCCCTGGCTTTAACAAGTTTAATCTGTTTATGTTCGAGTTTCTATCCAATCAGATTTCAGCTGTCAACTGTTCCCGGGGTGAAACAAATCTGCCTTATGGATCTATCAACACTAACGATACCTGAAAACAAAACTTTTGCTTCAACCAATCAGATTGCGAGATGGCGACACACGGGCCACCCAGCAGGCGACCGATAACCTCGGCAATTATCGCATCCGAACGCACGCGGGTTCATTCCGCAACGTCTGACGAAAGGGAAGAAATCGATTGGTTTGCAGATTACACGGACACGCTCTTTCATAAACCGTTTCAACGTTTGCGTTTTCTTTCCAGACGGATTTACGCAAAACTGCATATTTTGCGTAAATTCGTATCCCCGGGAAAACCGCGACGCCTGAAAAATCTGCCGATACTGATTATTTCCTGAATAGAATTCCTGTGGACCTTGCTCGTTTCAATGTTCCAGCCCTCATCCTTCGTGTCTGTAAAGGTCCCCCCCCGCTCCATTCCTCCCTCTGGTGAGGCTCTGGCAGCTGACATATCGGCCTGTTCCCTCTGAGTCCCCTCTTATCGTATTGTCCAGGAGATAATAAGGGGGCGTGTCCCTCTTTAGACACCATTGTGCCTCCAATCAGCGCTGGCGTAATTAACATGTGATGCGCAGGCTCCCCGTTTGGCCCGTTCTCTGTCACCTCGAGAGAAAGAGGTGGTGCTGTGTTCCTGACTCCTAATTAGCAAGCGTCGGAGGTGAGAAGGAATCAGATAGCGATGAGCCGTTCGTGAACGGTCCGTTCGTTTCGAACGAGTCTTTAATGTGACTTCGGAAGTCGTTTGGAAGAGCGATTCATTCGTTTTCTACTGAGCAAAGGGAACAAAACGAACTAAATGACTGAAAAAAGACATGTTCATTTTGACACGTCGCTAAAATGATCCCATCGCTGGAATCGGATAAGCGCGACCGACGAATCCCGGAGCCGAAATCTGATCTCTACACCATTTGTTGTTTATCAGACATATGGATGCGGTTATATTCAATATAAAAAAAGAGAGAGAGACTCATGGGACTCTCTGAATCCCAGCGCTTTCCTTGCTGTCATTCAGTCCTCCAAGCTATTTCTGGTCACCTTATCGCCCGGCGCATGAGGTCGCGGGGTCATTTGGGCACCGAGCATGCTCAGAAATAGCCGGGCTATCGATTCGGATTTTTTTTTGGGGGGGGGAGTAGATGAGGAGCGTTAGATAGAAGCATTAAGCTTGAGGAGCCCCATTCTACGCTCTTTTCTTTGGCCCTTCAGTCTGGCTGGCTTCGATCCCCCTGAGCCCTGAAGGTCCGCTGTAGATTGGGGAGTCCTTTGTGGGGATGTGCCGAGCAAGACTGACAGCGGTGACAGCGGCGATAAAAACATGTACCCCCCCCTACCGCCCCCACCCTCAACCCCGTCCTTCCTGTATTGTCCAGCACAGACATGCTGTTCACAATGTGTAACCTTTCGATAGGCGACCAGGCTTTAACCCTCGCGCTGCTGAAGGGGAGATCAGGAACCGGCATGAGACACCTGATCCCCGAATCTTTCTCAAAGAAATGCATTGCAAAACAGGGTGTTACACAACCAGACCACCCCAGGACAATATTTCCCTATCCCGGAGTGTTTAAATAGTGGACTCTGGAGAAACCTTCCAACGGTTGGTGAAAAGTGTCTGCAAGAGTTCCTGAGGGGGATAAACTGCATCTAGTGCTTAATCATAAGATTAGAACAAAGCTCGTACCGCAGAGTTCCAAACGGCGTCTGATTTAGCCTATAATGTAGTGTAGACCCCGTCGGGAGCCATGTTTAAAACACTAAACTAGCAAGCCATCACGGGATTTAAACCAACGTGCCGGCTGTCATTTTTTTTGTTAGTCTAGCCCTATTAGTCGACGCACGCGCGGCAGATGAAATATGTTCCCGCTTACCATGCGTGCTGAGCGGCGGTGACAGCGACGCTCGCTCAAAAGCGCTACAAACTCGCACGCGATACCGAGCGCCTGTGGGTTCATTTGCTGTAAATGATGAACGCTCGCACCCAAAAGAAGACGGAGAGCGATGCGGAGCGAAGCCATACGTCTCTCTCTTTTTTGTTAGCGGAGTTCATTAAAGCCCTTTAGGCCTGACAAGAAGGAAACATCTTGCAGGACATCTGCTTCGCTAAATCTATATGTACACTAGCGGAAAGCGAGCTTTCTTCATCTGTGTGTGTGTGTGTGTGTGTGTGTGTGTGTGTGCGTTGAGAAACGCTTGTAGCAAAACCAAAAAATGTATATATTAGAAACTCATCATGCACCCCCCCCCCCTCTCATTTTTTTTCCCAGGGAAGAGAAGGAGTGTTGGATCAGAGCGAAGTACGAGCAGAAGCTGTTTCTTTTGGGCCTGCCACAGTCGGATGTACCCCTGGGGCAGCAGCTCCTGCGGGCCGTAGTGGAGGACGACTTGAGGCTGGTGGTGCTGCTCCTGGCTCACGGCAGTAAGGACGAGGTGAACGAGACGTACGGCGACGGGGACGGCCGCACCGCCTTGCACCTCTCCTGCGCCATGGCTAACGTCGTCATCACGCAGCTGCTTATCTGGGTAAGGGTTGTGAGGTAAACGCTAGAATTAAAAAAAAAAGCCAGTTAGCCACTTCTTTCTTTTTTTTTTCCTGACTTGTCCACTCCATACCCTAAGAATGCTAGGGGGCGCTAGCATTTAGAATGATATCGATTTGATCGTATAAGTTGTATATTCGAGATTCAAGATCCTGTTATCACAGCAACAGCCTGTCACTAGAGACTCCTTCCACAAATAACAAATGCACAGAAAGTATTACATTTGATCTCATTTCTACAACTGAGCAGCTAAAAAAAAATTAAAGGGCCTTGCTCAGGGACCCCAAAAGTGTAGCAGCAAACAAAACAAAAGACAAACAAAAGTCTAAAGTGCGATATTTGTTTTGGGGGAGAAACACGGCCCTGTAGCGCTCAGCAGATCTAAATGAAAAGGAAAAAAAACTACCAGAGCCTTGAGACCTCACAATTAACCATAGTCCAGGAGGTACGTACGTTCCCGAAGCGTCGCGCGAGGCCGTTAATGTTTAGGTTAATTAAGGTCCGCGGATCTTTTATTATCCAATTACGCAGATGAAAAAAATTTCACGCCGCGATCTTTCCCCGCTCTTTCTAATCATTTTTTTTTGTGTTCCTCTACTTCCTGCGGACAGTACGGAGTGGACGTGAAGAGTCGCGACGCCCGAGGTCAGACACCGCTCTTCTTCGCCCGGCGCGCGGGAAGCCAGGAGTGCGTCGACATCCTGGTCCAACACGGCTGCCCTGCGGACTCCGTCGGCGCGTCGACGCCACCCGGGACACGCCACAACCCCAACGCCAACAACAACAACGGACAGTGCGAGATGAACCGCAGCATTAGCATCATGTAGATCCCGCCCCTTCCCGATAATACGCCCGTCCCGTACGCCTTTAGTGTGCCATTATACTGTGACTTCCCTTTCCGTGTCTAAATGAGGTCCGTTCACGTCCAGACCTTGAGTCAGGTGTCTAAATGTGCCAGATTGACCAATACTCCCCCAGAATCGATCGTTATATCACAAGGCTACGCTGCTCTACAACAAGAAGTCCATCTAGGAGAACGCTTTCGGTAGACTGTTTTTTTTCGTGTCAGAATTTATTATGGTTTGGATTTGAAAAAACGAAAAAAAAAAAAACGCCCGTACACTGATTACGGGACGACGCGAACCCGTTGGCGATTTTAATAAGGCGCGGGTCGCGGGACGCAATTTTTGTCCCCCTCGCCGCAGAATTCATCAACACCGATAGCCGGCGCTTAAGAATACCTCTTCAGCCGCGGCTGAAGGACATGATTACCCCCCGAGCTGAGAAGAATACGTCGTTATCAGGGCTTTGTGAGACCGATCGGAACGAGGACGCTGAAGTGGTCGCCTGACTGTTTGACACCGGGGTCTATGTACACGCTCCATCTCTTTCTTTTTCTCTCTCTCTCTCTCTCTCTCTCTCTCTCTCTCTCTCTCTCTCT
>JAAIIK010000297.1:258902-263902 GCA_014706435.1 Silurus glanis
TCTCTCTCTCTCTCTCTCTCTCTCTCTCTCTCTCTCTCTCTCTCTATCTGTCTCTCTAACTATATATAAAAACGAAAGATCTCTCAATGCGACCTACGTTCCTCTGTGAACTTGTGTGCGTGCTTAGAGAATGCTCATTTACCTCCTCCGTACTTGATTATGCATTCGACAAGGACTTTTTTTTTTTGGTTCTTCATTTCGTACTGAACGTGCGATTCGTGACGGTACTCCAGATCCCATACAGAACGGTGTGTGTGTGTGTGTGTATAGTAGCTTATATTTCCCTCAGACTGCCTCATCTTACTATGTAGGTGCTAAATAATTAGCAAAAAAAAACAAAACAAAGGCTTGACCAACCTCTGTAGTGACTCTTAGCGGGATAAAAGTTATCGCTAGTAAAGATACTAGCGTGGCCGTTCCACGGAGATCCGGATGAGCTAGCATTTTTTTCTGTTTGTTTTTTTTTGTTGTTGTTGTTTTGTTTTATCTTTAAACAAACACCACTTCGCCTCACATTAAGTAGCTACCGGGACTCGAATCTTTTATCTTTTTTGTACCGTGCAGTATTTTTTTTTCATTTTGCTGAGCAACATGTCCGGCCCCCTTTTGCTAGCCGGGTTGCCAGGTAATCGGGGAGATTTTCCGCCTCGGACCCGCAGTAACCTAAAAACCCCGTTAAATTGTTTGGGAGAGGAAAAAAAAAAAAAAACAACACAATTTTTCATCGTATATACATGGTGCACGCGCATTTCTTCGCAGGATCGCTAATTTCGTTTTTTTTTTTTTTTTTTTTTTTTTTTTTTCTGGGACGATAGTATCCCTCTTCAGACTCCTTTTTATTGTATTCTAAAACGAAACTCATCCTTTGGTCACTCTGTGTTTGACGTATCTGCCGTCTCAAATTGTTTTGCAGAAATTGACTAGCATCGAGCTAGCCGTATTTGTCGTTATACGCCTGAAACCTCAAAACAACAAAAAAAAAGAAATGATTTCTTGTTCGCACCGATGTATCCGAACCTTCATTTTAGGACTCGATTATTACAAGGAACCTGCACTTCGTCTTCATTTATTCGCCCATCTCATAAACGTGTTGCCTGTGGATTCAACCGGGTTCTACCGTATGCTGATTGGATGGAGACCTGGTGGGCCGCCGAAACGGTTCTGAAGCCTTGCGCTCTTCTTTTTTTTTTTTTTTTTTTCCCCCCCCCCCCCCCCCACTCCCCCCACCCTAGTACCAGTGGTCTCTCTCCACATTGCCTGACCATCGAAGGTACTTTTTTGTGTGTGTGTGTGTGTATAATGATGTACATTTGACATATTTATAAAAAAAAATGCCGGATGTAAATATTGTTTTTTTTTTTTTATCGTTTATTTTTTCCTCTCTCTCTCTCTCTCTCTCTCTCTCGCTCTTCAAATTATTATTTTTTCATTACATTATGAAGTGACTCCATGAGTGTGTGCGCTCGAATGCTTGGCTGACTATTGACATCATAAACACTCGAAATAAAAAAAAAAACGATTTTTACCATGGAGTGTCCGAGAGTTGTTTTTTTTATTCTGTTGAGAAAAAAAAAAAAAAGAAAAAAAAAAAAAAAAAGACACGTGACTGTTAATCACGTGACGTGAGCACGTGGTACGTCCGTCCGAGGTCCCTCCCGCTTTTCCTGCATATGCCTAATCCAATTGCCGGTTCCCAGACTAGTGAGTATTCCTGCATCATACCGTATCCAGGGTCCGGGAGGAAACCGATTGGACTCGCGCTCACGTTTTCTTTCTCGGGCGTCTTCCTTTCGTTTTCGCTCGTCTCAGAGTCTCACCGTCTCCCCGCTGTTTGCCTTCACCTATCTTTCGCTCAGTCTCTTCTCACAATCTCTGCCTGCTGTGCTCTCCGCATCCCTCTTCTCTCGCTTGCTTCTCCTCCGCCGCCACCCACCGCCCGCACCCCCTCCTCTTTTCCGCGTTAATTTGCTTGAGAATGCATTAGCCGTAATGAGAGCCGAAGGCCGAGGGAATCCTCCAGGGTTCCATTAATCATTGCTCCTCAGACAGCCAACCTTGATTACAAGTGGCAAGAAATTCATTAGAGCCGCGCCTCTGACAACTTTTATCTCCGCCACTGGATCTGACTCATTAGGCAGCCAAATTAAGGCTATGATGGCCCTGATGAAATTCATCGCTTGTTTATCTTGTGCGATTCGATGCATCTGCCCATATTTTCAGGCTCGTGGGCGTCCTCCGCACTCGCACACACTCGCGCACACACGCGCCAAGGATCATCCCAGACGCTCATCAGGACCTCCTTTTGATGAGCGACCCTGCTGCCTGGGAGAACCTGGTCTGAGGGACCCGTCGGCGTCGGGTACAATGTTGAAAACCATATTAATGAATCCATTCATTTGAAAAACAAGATAAAAGTACCATTTATGGGTTCTTCGGTTTCCTCCCACCATCCAGTAGATCGGCTAGTGATTGTTTAGTACTAGCAAAATGCACAGGTTTCTTCTAAGCACCATCTTTTCGACCTGTTCCTTTTCGTCGCGCCAGGAATCCCTCCCGATTCACTGTGAACCCAAGAGCGAGCATTCGATTCTTCACGATCCAGCTTTTGTTGGATATACGAGGTGGTATGCGAAAGGTTCGAGAACTGTTTTGAAACGCGCCAACGAACGGTGGCGCAAGGCTGCACGCACAGTCACGGGGGGCACCGGCTTTCATAAGTAACAGGTGCTATTCTGACCACACGCGAAACACCACGTGATCTCACTTCCTACTCGCCAGAATTGCCTCCTGCGGACTTCGCCCTCTTCCCCGAGACGACCCAGCTCAAAGGTCGTCGTTTTTTTCGACACCGTTTCGAAGATCCAGCACCGATCGCGGAAGGTGTCTCCTGCGCAACACGACTATTTTAAAGGGGACAATGTATATAAAATACTTTTTGTAAACAGTTTTGAAACTTTTTAATACCACCTTGTGGATGCATTTAGCTCAATAGCGACGTTCCAATCGCACGCAATTGGAAAAGGAACGCTCGGAAGAGACCTGTGCGTTTTCGGTTGTAGCATCTTATCTCAAACAGTGACAGAACAGCAATTATCCAATCAACCTTGTTGTCCTAATTAGCATTGGGGGGAAAAAAAAAACCTGACTTGAAATTAAATGAGACGAACCAAAGGGAGCTTTTTTTTTATTTTTGATGTTCTTAAAGCAAAATGAGCCTAATTGCAGTTGAGGTTTTTGGGAAATTCTGTATATTATATCCTATAATTCATATATATTATAGGATTTTTCTTGTAATATTTGATTTATGGATTTTTTTTTTTGGGTCAAAATATATAGATGCAGGTTTCGTTTAAACTTTATGACTTTAGCGATTAGCAAGTTCCAGAACCTAAGCTAGATAACTCACGGAATAGGATATTTCAAGCATCTGATTTACAGATAAATGTAAATAATTAACATTTTTCAGGCAAAAAAAAAAAACTTTACATTCTGGTTTTAAGTAGATTTTGTGCTTGCTTTTACATTCACTCAACGTGGAATCCTAGTATTACTACCACTATTACTATGTTGTGGTGAAAAGTTGGCGTTAGCATAAAAATTTACCTCAGCGTGTATGTTCCGGTCGCGTCTGAACGTTGAGGGGTTTGTCGGCGGGGGGTTGAAGTGTTTATTTCGGAGCTGCGGAGTATATTTTCACGTTTGCTGGCAAAAATGTTGACCTCGAGCTCCTTCACTGGCACTGCTGACTGATAACGGCTGAGGTAAGATGTGTCAGGGAAGGCCCTAACTAGCCCTAATAGTTAAACAAGATGATGTAATGTTTCTGAGGAAAAATTACCTCAGTATTTGACAGAGCTTAAAAAAAAAATGAATAAAATGTTAGAATTAAGTGTATTTTTAAGTGCAGAGGCAGGAGAGCGGGGTCATGCTAAAACGTGGGCTTACAAGTCACCTGATAACAACCGCAAAAGAATAATATTCGAAACGTGCTTCATGAGAAAGTATACAAATTTTTTTAATCGAATAGTATATCGTTCTGTCGCGATTGAAAGACTCCAAGACCGACGATTTCCTGGTCGTGCTACTGTTATAATAGCTACGTAGCAACCGCCAGAAAAGCTAGCGCATGCTCCTTAGCCAAGAAGTTTTGTATTTCTTTTCTTTAGTGGGTAAAGCTCAGGGTTACTGGTTGAGGGGGTTCAAGCCTGGGTATCACAACCTCCTGCATCTTCTATTGCGTTAAACATGCCCTCCAATGAGCCGCATTATCTAGAGGCAATAGGTGAGGTGAGGTGGTGGTCTGTTTTCAAACGCCATGTCCACATATTTAATGACATAATTATTGGCTAATTACCTCCCTGGTGACAATTAACCTATAAACAAGAGCCGTGTGATCTCAGCGCCTCAATCATCTCCGTCTCCGTCTCCGTCACTGCTGGCTCCAGGTCGTTCCTGACCGTCCGATACATCCCGAGCAAGTTTGACCTCGTTAAAAAAATGTAACTTGGCCATTAAATCAATGAATTGTCGGCAAGTAAACATGCCGAGGTGGTAGCCTAGTGGTTAAAGCTTGCAATTGAAGGTTGCGAGTTCAACGCCACACCAAGCTGCCACCCCTGGGCCCTTGAGCAAGGGCCCATAGCTGCTCAGTTGTACGAACGAGATCAATGTAAGTCGCTCTGGATCATTTTGTCGTTTGCCAAAATGACCCTGAACCCTAAAACTGTCCAAACTGCCAAAATGAAATCCAAAAGCCGAGAGCTCTTTTCTTGGATTGCGCGATACAGTATATTGCCAAAAGTATCGGGACTTTTGACCTTTCCTGCCATATGTGGTTCTTCCCCCCCAACTGTCTTTGGATGCGGTACCATTAAGTTTTGCGTTCACTTGAACTTGGAAACCCAAACCTGTTCCAGCATGGCAACGCCCCTGTGCACAATGCAAGCTCCATGAAGATACGGTTTGGAGAGGAAGATCTTGAGCGGCCTTACTATTGAGCT
>JAAIIK010000297.1:278690-296228 GCA_014706435.1 Silurus glanis
TTTTTCTTTTTCTTTTTTTTTTTTTTAAAGTCTGGAATATTGACACACTTTGGAACTTTTTTTTTTTTTTTTTTTTTCTCCGCTTCATACATTTTTTCACTTATTTATTTCGACATCACTGTTCATTTCTCATTAAGAAAAATCATTTCAAATAAACATATTCTATATCAATATTGAATATAAATTTGTAATAAATGATGACATTTATTTTAATTACCAAATCATCTTATCAAAAAATTGTATTTATTTATTTTCTTTCTTTTTTTTTTTTATGATATTTTGTTCTTTTTTTATTATTGATTTGTGAATTTATTATCAAGGTTTTTTTTTTTGTTTTTTTTTTTGTATAAAGAATGATGAGCAGCGATTTAACTACAAATTTACCCGAAACTTAATTTCTGTTATTTAAACGTTCTTTGATGTTTTGCTCCTTAACTGTTTGGTCCACGGTCTCCTGAGGATCCAGAGATGAACTGAAACAGCAGCCATTTGAGGAAACGATCATCAGCAGGCATTAGCGTGCGGCTAAATCCACAAATTACAATCTAAACTAAATGTTCGAAACTTTTAGGCCTGAATCTGCTTGGCTTCTTACCTCGAATTAAATCGGTTCAATTAAGCAGAACTTTGTGTAAAGCCGTGGTTGGAGGTGGTCTGGATCTGGAGAAAGCAAAGTTTCTACCACAAGACTGAAAAGTAAAACATTTTCTACTTCATGGGAAATAAACTTATAAGTTTTCCTGTAACAGTACAACCCACTGTTTTCATTTTTATTCACCTCAGAGTATTAAAGAAATGTGAATTTTTTACAAAAAATCCCCATAAAACAATCACAATTTTTTTATAAAACAAAATTTTTTTTTTTTATTAAAAAAGAAGATAAAAATACGAAAAATCAGCGTGAGAGTGAGCATCGTTGTTCTTTAAGTTTCTTTATTTTATTTTTGAGAATGTAAAAATTTATTTTTTTTGTTCGCTTATCTGGGCCCTCGGGCAAGGCCCTCAGCTGTTTAAACTGTGCAAAGGCTGTATGCCAAATTCCATAAATGTAAAGGTCTTTTACCTTCTACACGAACATGTAGATTTTCCTCAGGGAACAACCAAAAAAAAAAGGACAATATTATAAACAGTATCTGGTTTCCTTTTTTTTTTTTTTTTTTTTTTTTTCTTTCTCCTGTATTTGAGTTATTGAAATAGTTTAATTTTTCCTTCGGATGTGTACCTTCTATAGTGAATTTCAAGACTCAGTGGTTGGTTGTGCAGACCTCCATCTTAAACCTTCTCGTGTGCTGCCATCTATCGTTCATTTGGTGTTACTGCACCTGTATAGTATAAAGAATTTTTTTATTTTTTTTTATTTCATATGGTGCAGATTCTCTGCCTCGATAAACTCTCAGCCCTGATGACTTTTTATTATTATTTTTTTTTACATTATTTAAATCAGAAAACACGTATATACTGTTTAAGATTGTTATTTTTAGATTTTTCTTTTCTTTTTTTTTTTATTAAAAAAAATATAATTTCTGCCTTCCTCTGTTTTCATTTATTCCTAAGTTTTCTCAGAGGTCTTTAAGGTTCTGTTTCTTTTTATTGAATCATTTATGACATTATTTCACTTTTTGTTTGTATTGTTTTTATTTTTTTATTTTACAAGCTGAAGGTTTTATTTAATTTTACGTTTATTTGCTACCATTTATTTGTTCTCGCCGCTGGTTTTCTGTGGTTACTTTGCGATTTTAAATTTGTATTTTATTTATTTTGGATTTTTTTTTTTTGATGGTCATGTCCCACCTTTTTCTTACTTCCTTCTTAATTACAACAAATAAATAGATCAGGGAGATTGTATTTTTCTTTTTTTTATCCTGAAAACTTTATTTTCTGCATAATTAAATTTATGATTAAATAAAAAGGAAATAAGTTCACTTCTAGTTTAAAAGTTATTAAAAAAAAACAACTGAATATACATTTTTTTTATTAAAAAAGGAATAAATAAATAAATAAATAAAATCAAATGATTGACCATTTTTATCACTTTAATTATTAAACTAGAACTTTATTCATTTTTAGAATAAAAATCTTTCCCTCCCCCCAGTTATAAAAATATTTGTTTAAAAAAATGTAAATAATTATTCAATTAAAAAAAAAAAAAAAAAAAAAAGAGTTTTGTCCAGCAGGTGGTGCTAGCGAGGTAACCCGTGGTGGACCATTGAGGTCCCTCCTGCTCTCTCATAATGCAGGTTGTTGGAGGTGCCTACCAAAATGTAGAGTAAAAAAATGAGATGTTGCATGTAATTGCAACATTTGACCAGTAGGTAGTGTGCATTTGTGAAATGTGCATTTCTAGTAGTTGTACAGCTTCAGACATGGGGGAAAAAACAATCCTCCACGAATGAACACGAGACCAGCCCAAGTTTTTTTTTTGGTGCAATTTTATTTCCAAACGTGAAATCAGCCCCGGCTGAAAGACCTGCTCACTTGGAGCTGGTGTACTTGGTGACCGCTTTGGTGCCCTCGGACACGGCGTGCTTGGCGAGTTCCCCGGGGAGCAGCAGGCGTACGGCGGTCTGCACCTCGCGGCTCGTGATGGTCGAACGCTTGTTGTACTGCGTCAGTCTGGACGCCTCGGTGGCGATGCGCTCGAACACGTCGTTCACAAACGAGTTCATGATGCTCATGGCTCGGCTCGAGATCCCTGTGTCCGGGTGCACCTGCAAAATAAAAAACAAACAAAAAAAAGAGACATACCTATACGATCGATTATTCGTGCTGAGCCGATCACGTGATCGCAATGGGGCGCTTGGTTCCTACACCTGATTAGCATCGCGTAACACGTTCAATCCTGGAGCGCACGAGCTACAAGAACAGGAAAACTCAACGAGAACGTTCCTGAGGCTCCAGTTGGGACTCCAATGAAACGCCATCATTCAAGACGTTGGGAAAAAAACGTTGAAGGACTGTAGTCGTTTGTAATACCGACGGCTAAAACATCAACAACAGGTGGAAAAAGTACCGGAAAAACCGTCTCGAGTAAAAGTATTGACGATTTTCTTTTTAAAAAGTAGTAACGCGATCTTTCAACAAAAGGAATGAACCAATCAGAGCACAGCATCGTGTCAACGTAGAAGAACCGTTAGTATTCAGTGGACAAATCAAATTTAAATAAATCATTTTAGATATAAAGAAAAACCAAAAATCGAAAGCGGACTGGGTTTCCATGCGTCGCCTTTGTCTCATTTTTAGCTCACTTCAACAAAAAGCTGGTTCTCAATTTTTTTTTTTTTTTTTTAATTTTTATTTTTTTAATTTTTTTTTTTTAACAAAGAGTTTTTAACTTTTAATTCTTTTTTCCTTCAATGATACCCGATGATCACGCCATAGAAAACAAACATTCAAGCTTCCAGATACACACTACAGTCCTTAGATACCCCCCCCCCCCATGCCCCCCCTGTCAGGTGTTTATAATAAACTATAAAACTGTCAAAATGAAAAAAAAAAATGAAAAAAAGAAGTGGATATTCAAAACAAAAATTCGACAATAAAAATCTTACCTGCTTTAAGACTTTATAGATATACACAGCGTAGGTCTCTCTCCTCTTTCCTTTCCTTTTCGAAGCCTTTTTGTCACCTGCTGCTTTCCCTTTCTTTTTGGTTCCATCGTTTGACATCGTGAAATTTTTTTATTTTTATTTTTTATTTTTTTTGAAATTCCAGCGCGAGAAATTCCCAACTTCAAGCCGAGTCACTACTTTGAGGCGTTCAGCAGAGTTCAGCTGCAGCTCATCACCAATTTATCACCGTCATCAAGTCTAATTAAACCCTCTGAATTTGCTCCTTCCTGCCCTGGATGCTGAATTGAAGAGCAAATTTTTTAAATTTTTTTTTTAATTTCAAACTAAGCATTTAAACGGCATGGCTTTGAAATTGTTCACCGTGTATTTAGTAAGTCATGTTTTTATATTTATTTATTTATTTATTTATTTATTTATTTATTTATTCCCAACACTACTTTTCTTCAAAGAACTATTAGATTTTTCAAAAAAAAATAAAAAAAATAATAATAATAATTTTTTGCAAATTTTCTATTTATTGTTTTGTCTTGATAAAATAGATTTTTATTTTTATTTTTTAATGCAGGAATTTTTTATTTTTTTATTTTTTTTTTATTTTTTTTAACAAATAAAAAAAAAAAATGTTTAAATAAATTTTTTACTTATATTTATATTTATTCTGGCATGTTGTATAAAATTCCTTTTTTTTTGTTACCGTACACCAAACGTTTTGTATTTCTATTTAATATCATTTAATGGTCATGTGACTGGTCAGGTGACATCGAATTATAGGCGGTGGCAGATTTAGGCATGGGGGGCATGGACCCCCTGCCTAAATCCTCTTGGATTTTATCTTGGGGGGGGGCATCCAGTGGGAGAAATGACAAGACCTGAAGTGATGTCACGTCAGTAAGAAGAGTTAAATTTCTATTCTGGATATAAAAAAAAGGAAAAGCGCTGAATGCTGTACTGTGGGTCACATCATGGTTTCTGTCTTCAATGTGGAAACTTTGTTTGTGTGTGTGTGTTTGCCCTGGCGCATGCTGTGGTGTGTGTGTGTGTGTGTGTGTGTGTGTGTGTTTGCCCTGGTGTCTGCTGTGGTGTGTGTGTTGGCCCTGGTGTGTGTTTGACCTGGTGTGTGTATTTGTGCTTTGGTTCACGTTGGAGAACTAAGCTGCTATGAAGCTCAGGGGATGTGTGTGTGTGTGTGTGTGTGTGTGTGTGTGTGTGTGTGTGTGTGTGTGTATACAAGTGATTAGTAAGCAGTGCTCTGTATTTTAGGGATTTGAGCTCAGAGGTGTTTCAGTAAAGCAGTGAAATTTCAGTCAAGTTTTACAAAATTCAATTTGGGTTTCCTCAGGTGGATTGGCGTCTCCGGTTTTTGTCCGTGATTAATGGACCCAATGGACCAATCTCTCTCTCTCTCTCTCTCTCTCTCTCTCTCTCTCTCTCAATTTTCTACACTGCTAATGAAAGAAGAGAGAGGATAACGTTTCCTTTTCCACCTCCGCAGCAGCCTAAAAGGCAAAACAGGCTTTTAAATAATGACCAGAACTGTTAGCGATCGCTTTTCTAGAAGTTTCTAGACTTTGGTTTGTTTTTGTTTGATAATGTCTGCTCTTGAGAAAGCAGCCGGAAGAGTCTCGAGAGAACCTGATTTCAAGTTCGTTCAAGCCAAGTGGAAGCTTAAAGCAGTAGTTTCCCGTCGGCTTCAATCCACACTTAGCGATGCTTTATGTTTTTAAGGGGGTTGTTTTTTTTTTGGGTTTTTTTTGGGCTTAAAAAACTCGCAAAAAAATGGAGGAAGATGCGACTCTACCTCTGCCATGTTAATCTGTACACCAGCTCGAACGAAAACCACCCTCGCGTGTCCGAAAATCTGCAACTCTACACCCCATAACCCGTTCTCTTCAATCGTTGTTCTTGTTTGGACTGACTGTTTGACGCCCCGGCACCACCTACTGGTCCGAGATACTCCTGCAAGTGCTTTTCAAATTTTTCTTTCTTTCTTTTTTTTTTTTTCTTGTGTGTGAACAGAGACGGAATAAAAAGCTTTCGAAAGTGGTCAAAAACAAAAGCCGACTCGAATGCACGGTTCGGTGAGGTTACGCTCGTAATTAGTACTAATGGGTCGTGCCTGAATGCACAGCGTGGCCATTTTTATAAAGGGGGTCTAATGCAGCTTCAAATGCACATTAAGAAAAGAAGAGTCTGGACCCTAGCGACCGAGCTCTGGTTCAGCACCATTAGTCAGAAGAAGCAGGAAGTGTTGAAAAGAAGTCCACAGTATAATTCAGCAAGCCAGAAAGTTTGAACTTGCCTTTCTTCCTTCCTGGTGGCTCCATTCTCAGCATTCAACCTGAACAAGTCTAATGGTTGAGCAGCCAGAGTAGGCCTTTTCAAGTCTGCTGTTCCATGCTAGGTTTTAAGTTTGGCGTTTGCGACTTTGCAAACTCAAGATTCGTGTCTAAAAAAACGTCACCGTTTTTAAATGAAATGTCATGCCTCGTTCCAGTTCCCCGTGGAGTTCTTTGCTTTGAAGTAGCAGAGTCGATCCATGCTTAAAGTAAGGGACTAAGGTAGGAACATCTTATCGTATGAACACACCACGGTGGATGGATTACTAGGAACGTGCAAATGGGTTCGTTCTCAACTGTAAAATATCTTCTATTTAAAATAAAAAAACCTTTCACCTGTTTCCTTGAAACAAACACCGAAAACCCCAGATGTAAAAAGTTCCTCGACCTCAATTGCATACCTCCAGGTCCTAATAGAAGCAAGAGATGTTAATCTTCATTATCGGTCGCTCACATTTTGTTCATCCTGCAAACTGTGCGCTGGACCTGTCCAAGGTTCTGGACTATTTTGTTTCGTCTTTGCAGAAACCCTTTTCCCTTTCGCCTTGGTGGCAAAGGCTTTGGATTTTTGGATTTGAAGGTCATGAGTTCAAGACCCAGCCGCACCAAGCTGCCACTCTTGGGCGCTCTGGATAAGGCTATATCTAAGAACAAGTCTTTTTAATCTACCTTGCTCAAGCAGACTCATTACAGATATATGCAAATACATAGTTTTATTGATCCGTCATCATCATCTCTTTTGGCATCGTGACAGAACAAGCCTTTTTTTTGACTTCCTTGACTGGCAGCCTGTAAACTCCTGTGTGGATGCAGGCAGCCTGTCACTGAGATTTGGCTTCTCCAGTTCTTATTCTGGCAAAACCCAGGAACAGCTGTTTACGGTTCTCAGAAAGGCGGCACGGCAAGCAATAATGAGTGCCTCTCGGTATGTTATGAATCTTCAGCCAAGTATGATTACACACACTCGTTTTCCAAAATGTTCCAGTATTTTCACTTGTGGTTTAGGGGGGGAGTTTAGAGGTTGCCAAAACAGACAGCACATGGACTGTGTAGTACTTCTGCATGAGCAAAGAATTTCTTTGCTTTTCCATTTCAAGTCATCCTCGATTCTTACCGTTTTTCACGAAATCCGGTGTACCCTGATCGAATGACAAAGCCACCAATTACACAGTTTATGGTAGTTGACTAACATTTTCGTCGAGGAGCAGATTATGGGACCGTAACACCCTAGAAGGTGAAAGGGATAACTTGAGGAGTCAGGGATCAGGAACGACCTCGGAGGTGTGTTTATTCGAAAGAGCAGGGATGGATGCACGGAAAATTATATAGCATGCACGCGCACACCCACTCGCTCAGCAGGACGCCGTCTGTAAAAAGCCTCGCTATCTCCAGTACTCAAACGTTCCTGATTTTTCAGTCGTGTACTGCAAAACACACGGCATATAAATAGCCCCCGGTGTTAGTCGCATGCAGGTGGAAGTGTTCATTCATTATGTTGCTTGTTCTCCAAGTTTGAAAGAGAACGGATGTCCTATAATGTCCTCTGGACTCTGTCCTAGCGTCCTGGAGACTTTGGAATCGGGCATGGCCTGATGCCCATAGTGTGTATCCATCTTGACTTGCCCAGTGCAGACTTTACTTGAATCAAGGCTTATTCTCAACAACGACTCCTACTGTTTTATAGCTGGCATGTATCCACACACTTGCTGCCACAGAGGCAGGTTCCTGCAGGTTCCCCAACAGGAGGGATCTCGCCAGTAAACTCTTCTATACGCTCCACCTTGTGTATGTCCGTAGGCTGGATCCTGCATTGTAACTATATCATTTGTCAATAACCTAATGAGCGGTGAAGTAAATAACACTGATTATCTCTTCACTATGGCACCTGTTAGTGGGTGGCATATATTTGGCAGCAAGTGAACATTTTGTCCTCAAAATTGTTGTTCAAACCAGGAGAAATAGGCAAGTGTAAGGATTTGAGCAAGTTTAAAAAATTGTGATGTCTAGACGACCGGGTCAGAGCATCTCCAAAACTGCAGCTCTTGTGGTCCCACGTTTGGCAGTAGTCTTCAAAATTCACTTATTATTTGTCATGGCAACACAAAGGACAGCAACCAAAGACTCTCTAATTCCATTGACTGCGTTGAGTGTGAGATGGTCTGCTGCGATTTTTCCAAGCGCTTCATCCACAAGAAACTTCAGTGGGCCGTATCGATTATTAATTCCAGGTGTGAACAGACCCCAAGGAACCCCTCCTCAAGGGTCTTCATGTTTGATGCACTGCACCTTACATTAACCAGAACGTTATGTGGCGGAAACGACAGTGCCCCAGGAATGCTGAGGTTGTAATTCGGTGAGCCACGTCTTGCGCTAGGTCAGCAAAACGTTTGCGATACGATCCGCTCGTTATGACCAACAAGTCCGGGTTGATCCGAGACCAAGACGGATCTTATGATCGCGGCGGAAACGAGACCAGCTGTGTATTGATTCGGTAGCGTGGAAGGGCATTCATTTGCTTTTATTGACCAGCGTAAGGTTTGCGATTTTGCAGCGACCGTGAATGTAGCGAAAACGGCATGCGACGACGTGGGCGAAATTTCCAGGAAAAAAACCACTGTCGAGTGTAAATTGATCTATCTTGTCTCGCATGTCCAATCTATATGTCGACTCCATTGTTCGAACAAAGTAAAACCATGTGACATTTATGGCGGAAATTATGGCATGGAAGATTTTGTTCCTTATATAAATAATTACATAAATCTGCAGTTTGCAGCATCAAGCTGTTCAGGCGTTCAGGTTGCTTCTTGTACCACGGAATTCGATTTTTCAACCTGAAACGTATCCATTAATGGATTTGTTAAAAAAGGTGTGTTATTTTTTAATAAATAACAAATATTAGTTTTTTTGCAAATTGCCACACGTTTACATATCGCCCTGGTCCATGCATCAGTGTCACTAATTGACTATTAGACTACATCCTCCCACGTGAAAATACCACTCTCTCTCCAACAACAAAAAAAAAAAAAAAGGGAGGCTTGACCTGTGGGTTCCTGCAGGAAAGCTGAACGAATTGTGCTCTGGAGATTTGACGAGTATGGAATTTTTGTTGCGCGAATACCCGACAGGCGACTACCTGTGGCTGTGCGACCAGATTGTAGATCGCAGGCTGTGATGGTCCTGTTGTGAAACCTGGAGACAATGCATTTGAGAGTAAGCCCCGTCTGCCCTCCCCCCAACATTTGCTCGCACTCGTTCTATCTCTCCCCCTTTCTCTGTCTCTATCACACACACATACACACACTCTGGTGAAGCAGGAGCTCAGCAGTGGGATGGATTCTGACTACTAAAAAGCGGAGTGAGAGGAGGGGGGGGGGGGGGGGAGCCAGCGAGCTCTGTGCTTGCACAAGAGACGAAAAAGGATTGAGGCACCGGTGTGCAAACCAGCATGAGCAGATCTGAATAAAACCGCTGGGCGAGACCTTGAGCGAGGCGTTTCTATGCGTCCAAAGGTAGCCCTTTGGCGCTTATCGTAGATCCCTGGAGGAACGAGGCGACGGAAGACTTGACTGACAAACGGACTAGGGGGAGGTCTTTGACACTTCATTTGCATCTGGGGAGAGCAAGTGCAAGGAAGATCCAGTGAGGGGACATGAATATCAGACAACGGAAATGATTTTTTATTTTTTTTTTCCCTCCCCATTCACAAAACCGAACGAGCCGATGTAGTCCTCCTAGCTGGATGAGGCACGGTCCAGTCGGCTGCTGAATGGTTCTGCTGTGGCTCCTTATCTCGCTTTTATTTACACTTCTCAGTGTGCAACGTGAATTTCACAGGCTTGGGTTCCTCTTGATTAAACAGCAGATTTCAAGCAAGAAGAGGAGAGCAGCTTGAGATCTTTGGATCATGTGCGGTAGTTACTGAACCCGACTGACAAATAATTCCGTTTTCTCTCCCAACTTTTGATTAGGATCTGAATTGCCATGACAGCCATGAAGGGAGATTCGGAGGACAGCATTGAGAGCATCAGGCCTTCGAACCTGCAAGCTTTCGCCAACTCGTCCACGCTGCACGGCATGAGCCACATTTTCGCCTATGGACACATGACATTCCGGCGCATTTTGTGGACTCTGTCGTTTCTGGGCTCTCTCGGGCTGTTGCTTGTGGTCTGCATGGACCGCGTGTTTTACTACTTCGAGTTTCCTCACGTCACCAAACTGGACGAGGTGGCGGCGACGAACCTCACTTTTCCCGCCATTACTTTGTGCAACCTCAACGAGTTCCGCTTTTCCAAAATGACCAAAAACGACATCTACCACGTAGGGGAGCTGCTTGCCCTGCTCAACGAGAACTACCAGATTGCGAACCCAAACCTGGCCGAGCCGGACTTCCTCGCTGCTCTTAAAGAAAAAGCCAATTTTGCCAACTTTAATCCTAAACAGTTCAGCATGACTGATTTTTACAACCGAACGGGCCACGACATCAGTGACATGCTTCTACAGTGCACTTTCCAAGGCCAAAACTGCTACCATTTCAACTTCACCACAGTGAGTTGTCCGAGATCTCGGCATGGTTTTCTATTTCTTTCTTTGTTTTCCTATTTACGCCGTTTCAATTGCAAACGGGCGGCGCTCCTTTTAAAGCCGTCTTAGCGGTTTTTATTTGGATCGCAGTCCAAAGATGACTGACGACGTCTTGTGGTGCGACTCGCCGGTTGTATAAATGACTTCCTGTTTGTTAAGATGTAGCAGCTTAGTGATGAAGGATCAATATACATCCTGTATGATCCTGTTCGATATATCCCATGGTAGATCGGAGCTAAAAGAAATACAAGTTTTGCCGATTATATGCACACTTTTTTTTGAATATATACATGATATCCATCTGAGCATCGATGGAGTTAAGGGCCTTGCTCGGGGGCCCAGAAGTGGCAGTTTGGTGCGGCTGGGCTTTGAACTTATGACCTGTGGATGCAAAGTATTAAAAATCTTCTTTATACAGATGCACATGTGGATTAGAGTCTTGGGTAAGCCCCAGGGGGGGGTTATAAGGCCATTTGCATAAAAAGTTAAGATTGTTTAATTCTCGATTACGATTGGTCAGAAGGTGTTCTTATGAGCGTTCTAATATAGTTATATGAAAGTCAATTGTTACAGTTAAACAAGAAACCCGTTGACCATGGTTGAAGGCGTCTCCACTTTCCCGAAAACGTTCCCGATTTTATCTAGACAAGAACGTATTTGGGTTTTCCGATTCTTTAGCTCTTTAGCGTACACTTTAGAATGTAGCATCGTCCGGGGGACGTTCATAACATGAATTAGACCAAGGATTCCAGAATACTAGCAAAAAAAAAAAGTATAACGTCTACCAGAGAATCTGTCATTGCTACTCATTCTTTGGTGATGTGTGTATTATCCGTGTAATGAACGGAAATATTCGAGAGTGTGTGTGTGTGCCGGTCATGTGATTTACTCATTATTTCCAGAGACCTTTCACAACACGAGCAGGTACCGTACATTTATAGTTGAACGGTATTATTGAAATCACGGGTCATTACGGAACCTGGAGGTATTTAATGACGGGAATGGCGCGAATAATAAATATGAACGCTTTTTCGTTTATTTATTTATTTATTTATTTATTTATTTATTTATTTTTCCATCCCATTTGCATTTTGTTCTTTAATCCTAAAGTCGATCCATTTTACTTTCTATTTTCTGTCTAGTTAGAATGTTTTTTTTTTTTGTTTTTTTTTATAATGTGTGAATTTAAATAAAAAAATAAAAAAAATTTAAAAAACACTTTTTCACGTAAAACTGTAATGAATGGCTCCCCAAAGGAACTCTCAAATCCAGACCCCCATTTTTTTAAAATTTGTATTTATTTCTTTTTCTTTTTTTTTTTTTCTTTTTTTTTTTTTTTTATGGAAAATCTTTTCCGAGGCCAGAGTTGAGTTGAGCAAGAACTTGAAAGAACTTTCAAGAAGTTGCTCTAGCCATCACATCCTCCTTCTAAAAAAAAAAAAAAAAAGGGTGTTCTTTTAAATGTTTGTGAAAGTCGTCTACAGTTTGAGGAGAAAAGTCCAGCAACTTCGGATTGCTCTTAGAATTCCCTCCACTCTTTTGGGAAGATGTTCCACTTATGGATATTTGTGTTCAATATATGAACATATATAAAATGGATCAAATCGTGAACCGTTTTACTTTTATACACAATTTTTTTTTTATGTTGTTGGAGATGGAGCATTTCTTCATTTACATGAGTGTTGCCTGGCAACGAAGGCTTTTGCCTCGCCAAAGCAAATCATTCATGGGTAATTGCTTTTGTTGTGCATAATGACAAAACACTTGCCAGGTCACCGAGACGACACAACGGCGCTCGTGTCTGTAGCGAGCGCACGCGCTTGGCGCTACGAACGCGTTTTGTTTTTAATTAGTTTTTCCTGTGCGTGTGTGTAGGTTTATATCTCTAATATCCAGCGAACGTGCTGAGGGTCGTGTCATGGTAGTTCTGAAGTCCCTGTGAATCGCTTGACTCGCCCGAGATTGGGTTCACGGCGTCTTGCGATCCTGTGCTAAAACCGCTTCGGTCGTTCTTGCTAATCTTGAACACGTTAATAGAACTGTGAGCGAACGCCGGATTTCGGGTCGAATGAAGTCGGAAAGGTGGTTTAGTCGTTTTTTTTTTTTTTTTTTTTGTTCATCCAGCAGAACCTAATCGTGATGACTGCACTCGTTCGCGCTTTTCTTACCGGTTAGACCGGACGGTAAGCTAAATATTAGCGTAGCGAACGCCCCACTTGTAGAGCAGCGTTTCTTTCACTGGCATCTCGGGTTACTCGTGGGTTACATCATCGGCGGTAAAGCAGCTTCTTTGATTGACAAGCTGTTCGGAATGCCTTCTTCCGTTCGTCTAACGAGTCGGGCGCATTCCAGTGGGATTCAAGCGAGGAAGAGGATGAGCTTTGCCTCCTCGAATGATTTAGCTCGCTACAGGTAAAGGCTAATAATGATAATCTGGTTTAATCTGGTGAGTTTGGTGAGCAATTAGATTTTTCGACAAGACTCCTCGCGATTTGGTGCTGGATCATCCCTCAAACGATTCGTTTGTGGGGCACGGCCCTCTAGTGGGGAATAAAGACATGACGGGTGGGGCGCAACGATCCGCAGGATTTATCTCGTTCTTTTTTTGTGTTCTTCGTTTGTGATTTTTCTCTGTGGAAAAATATCGTTCGTACGCTAACGAAGCCAACCGCAAACAAACGACCGAGTCGTTAATGCAAGTAATTTCAAACTAGGTCGGTTTAGACTAAACGCAACTACACTGGCAGAAAAAAGTTTGAGAACCGCTGGATCAATGCTAACTGCTTGGCGCCTATTTAGCCAAACGTTTTGCTATTACCACAAAATATACCTTCACTGCTTTCCATAAGTTGGAAGATCTGCTATAGAGCTTAAAACCCCACTTGAACAACCTTTTGAGATGAAGCAGAACGCCAATAGAAAATTTACTAGCACTGGTGGAACATCTTCCGTGAAGATTGGACGTGGTTATGAGAGCAAACGGATACAAAATGTGGAACCTGGTGTTTTAAAAAGTTTCACATGGTGAGGTGTCTGCACAATTTTGCCCAAATAATGTATATTTACACCAATAATATTCAACTGAAGCTCAAGGAAGTGATGGAATGGTGAACGGCTTACTAATTAGATGTTGGGAAAATAAAAAAACTAGCTTGACCAGCGTCCTGGCCAGGAATCCCTGAAGTCCACAACTTAACGTGTTGTTGTAGACCATCAAATCCGATAGACATATGGGCTCTGATGAACTATTTAATGGGAATCCGTGTCACGAAACCCGGCGACTGCTGTAAAATGTGATCTCGGTCTCCGTTGCCGTCGGCGAAGTTCAATCGATTTCTTGCTCTCGTTCCCAAAACGTCTCGAGAAACTTTCACTCAAAGCCACGACGTATTCATTTGTGGCCCTCGACGACCTCAATAGAGTGGAGGAAACCCGCATGAAGTGGCGCGTATTAATATCGTTTCGGTAAGTGCTGCGGCGATGGAGAAATGGCATCCATTTGTAGGAAAAGAGGTTCTAGGAAATCTAGACGCTCGCCAAACAGGCACTAGACGCTCTCTCTTCATGTTGCTGTCTATGGATCATTTCAATTAGCCGTCCATATCGGTGGATGTGCTGAAGATGCACCGAGATGGATTGGTTCCTCTGTTTACCGTCGGAGGGGGGAGTCATGCGTCCGTTCTTATCAAATGGCCTCAAAGTAGACATCGTCAAGTTCCCTAGGAGACTTCGTCCAATCGAACGATCAATTAGCCGCGCTTTGTCATTTCACTCGGCCCTTTTCAAACTTCTCAAGTGTTCGCAAACACCTAATTAGAGATGGAAAAAAGAAGGAAACGAAACTTTGCTCTTTCAAAAGTACGGTGAACTGAAAGGAAAACGGGGGGGGGGGGTTGAGATATAAATGCATTAGGACGTGTCCCATTTGGGGAAAGGCGTACAAGCACTCGATATACATCTTAGAAGTTTTATATGTTGTAAGATTTTGAAAGAAAGAAAGAAAGAAAAACGTGCCTTCAATTCACATATCCCATCGATGTTATGATGCTGGGGTCAGAACATACACTCAGCCATGATACAGCGCCCCTGGAGGACAGAGGGTTAAGGGCCTTGCCCAAGGGCAACAAGAGTGACAGCTTTTCGATACCGGGGCTTGAACCCCCGACCTTCCGATAAATAACTCCGGGTCAGTGTCAAAAGCGGATCCAGATCTGATCTCAGGAGCAGTGGGTTTAAGGTCTGGACCACACACTAGCCTGGACAGATCCTTGACTATTCATGGTTTGGGCGTAGAATTGGGAATTATGTTTGCGAATAAGGTGCGAGAACGTTTTTGTGATTGAAACAAAACCGACTAATGACCAGCTTTTTTTTTAACCTCAAGTCTGTGGTAATTATCTCAGAACTCGCCGTAGTTCTGGCCCGAACTTGATGATCAACCCTTATTAAGGTCTACTCACACTTAATTATCCTGGTCCCTCGGGCTACCAAATCTTGGGTCATCTCATTCTCACGCTTACTCAATCGTAGCTGTGGGTTAGGACCCAGTTTTCACACCGTTATGAAGCATTTTGTGGGGCAGCAGGATTCAAGCCCCAGTGGGCCTTTATTACAACGTATTGCAATGGTCTGAAAGAAATCTGCCAAAGATAGCTTAGCCGCTCTAACGCTTCCTCCGGCTCGTTAGGATTCAGAAAAGGGATACTTTTTTTTTTTTTTTTCCTTCAGCTTTCGTCTTGTGTTCTCCAAAATGGCGGAGTCTCTTCTTTCCAGCAGCAGCCAGTTGTTGCATAAGAATTAACTCGTCGTACCCCGGTGCTGTGGGATTTCCGACTGGTCAGAAAGCGCAGTCTGGATTTCCAGAAGAGCAGCTCTGTCAGAAGTTCAGACTGCTTTAATGGCAGACCATTCATACAAGGGCCTTGCTTAAAGGACCACTAATTACCTACTACACTTGAATTTCCAGCCAATCACAATCCACTATTCACTCGAACAAATATGGTGCATTTTAATAACGCTAAAAAGAAACTGATGGGAGTTGCTAGCAAATTATTCTGGTGTAAGTGGAACCCGATGCTATTAGGAAAATAGTTACCAGAACCAGTAACTCGATCGGTCCCAGCATTAGTAAAAAAGTGCGAAAACGTGTCTCGGTTTTGAACCATTTCGTGTGATGTGAGGACGACATTTTCTTCCCTCCAGTCAGAAGCATAACGAGCATCACGGGAAAGACGTGGGTCTCATTTCGAGCAGGCTAAGAAGTTCGGTACAGCATCTGTCGCCCGCTTTTGCTCCGTGATCTATCGCATCTGCGATCATCAAACATGTCGCATCTCAGCCGGGGGGGGGGGGTCAAATTAATCCTTACTGGACAAAAATATCTTTGCTTGTGAACGAGAACGTGTGTGTGTGTGTGTGTGTGTGTGTGTGTGTGTGTGTGTGAGTGTGAAGTGAGGAATGAAACACTGTCCAGTTACAGACACAGTATGACAACGTACTGGTGATTTTGTGACCACGTTTGAGAGCCATGGACGCAAGCCAGATGCATCAAATCATTGCACAGGGTTGGGAATGTAAACAGATGCAAAGGTTGACATTTGGGTATTTTCTTTTCTTTTGAAAGAAAAAAAGGAAGGAAAGGGAAGGATTTAAAAAATCCTTGAAATAGGAAGGAAGGAAGAAAGGAAGGGAGAACGAGAAGGATATTAAAAATCCAAGAAAGAAAGAAAGAAAGAAAGAAAGAAAGAAAGAAAGAAAGAAAGAAAGAAAGAAAGAAAGAAAGACGATATAAAAATATCCTCGGAAGGAAGGAAGGAAGGAAGGAAGGAAGGCAGGCAGGCAGGCAGGAAGGAAGGAAGAAAGAAAGAAAGGAAGATAGGGATATAAAAAAAATCCTGAAATAGGGAAAGAAAAAAAGAAAGAAGGAAAAGGATACAAATAATCCTTAAATATGGAGAGAAAGAAAGAAAGAAAGAATATTGAAGGAAGGAAGGAAGGAAGGAAGGAAGGAAGGAAGGAAGGAAGGAAGGAAATAAAGGAAGATAGGGATATAAAAAAAATCCTGAAACAGGGAAAGAAAAAAAAGAAAGCGAGAAGAATATAAAAAATTCTGAAAGAAAGAAAGAAAGAAAGAAAGAAAGAAAGAAAGAAAGAAAGAAAGAAAAGGATATCAAAAATCCTAAGAAAGAAAGAAAGAAAGAGAGAGAGAGAGAGAGAGAGAGAGAGGAAAAAAAATATATATATGAAATAAGAAAGAAAGGAAGGAAGGATACTGAGGTCAGAGTGTAGGTTCAGTTATGATCTACTGTCAGTTTCATAGCAATATTACAGCCGCGCTTGACGTTTAATTTGGAAACGCCATAATTACCTCGAACAGTGTGTGGGAAAAAAACTGGAAAAAATGTTGAAAGGAGAAATAAAAGACAGCAGACAGCGCCATGAGCCCCCCCGGACCAATCCTGTTTAATTGGAGGAGGAAGATTTCTGCTGGAAGGGAGCTCCAGGCTGGAAAAGCTTTGTAAAGCTTAATGATGTCTCCATATAAAGACTCGGATTAGCCGGTGCTCACTGTGTCCGTCACCGGCGTGGCCCGAATTGCATTTAGAAATAAATACTTCATGTAGTGTTTAATAGGAGTCATTTGTACAGTAAGAACAGAGGATCTGGAAGGAAATTTGCTACCGTTTAAACCCTAGCCATTGTGCAACAAAAAAAAACCCTGCAGTTATCAGCCGCTCATGTAGGAATTGTGCCGCAAAAAAAAATCCTCCATCCATCTAATCCCAGACGTAGTTCCAAAGGGGTAAAAATCTATTGTTGTTGAAAGAGTTCAGGCGGAGAAGGGCCAGACAGGTGCTTGGACCCCTTAGTTACTTGCAGATATTTCATTTACAGGTGCTTGGACCCCTCGGTTACTTGCAGATATTTCATGTACAGGTGCTTGGACCCCTCGGTTACTTGCAGATATTTCATGTACAGGTGCTTGGACCCCTCGGTTACTTGCAGATATTTCATGTACAGGTGCTTGGACCCCTTAGATACTTGCAGATATT
>JAAIIK010000297.1:296238-336277 GCA_014706435.1 Silurus glanis
GGACCCCTTAGATACTTGCAGATATTTCATGTACAGGTGCTTGGACCTCTTAGTTACTTGCAGCTATATTATTGCCATGTGCTTGGACCCCTTAATTAACTAAAATCAGCCATCCTTACAACCATGGTGATCAGAAAAGTACCTCATAACGTACAAGACGTTTGTAGTACTGTAGAAATGTCTATTTCTGCGGCATCCTACTGAACGTCAGGTCAGAATATGTTCCCAGTGGCAAAACTCCTTGCCCTTCCTTGTGTCAATAGTTCAAGCTGCTGATGGTGGTGTAATGCGCCTCTGAGGGGGTTTGCTTGGCATAAGACAGACCCCTTAATACCAAAGCAAGCATTGCTGGAAAGCCACATAGTATCTGTGTATTGTGCTGAGCACATGTCTTTATTTATAGCCAGACTGATGCAGTTCCGTCACCATGGCTGTGAATCTCAAAGATTTGTTTCTAACGCCTTGTTTTTTTCGTGTAGATTTTTTATAGGGGGCCATCCAGGATTATTCTTAAATGGCTAATGGGTGTATTACACGCACACCCCTAAAATCTGTGACACTAGTTATGTCACGTGAGTGTCGATGGTGTCTCGAGGTGTGAATTAGAGTCTGGGGGGTGTGAATTGGTGTGAAACAACAATGATAGCATTTGTAAGGAGCTGATAAGCAGCTTTTCCCAGACTTTCCGAGCTCCTCAACCAACGGAGCAGCTGTGATTCTGTGATCCAAATTGTCTGGGTGTTGCATTCAAATGTCTTCTGTTGTTAACACATGTACATAATATCGCTGTATGTAACTAAGCGATCCAAGGGGGTCTAAGCACATTTTAAATTTGTGTATCTTGCAGATCAAATTTAGTCCTTTGAGTACATTTCTTTCATACTGTCCACTGGATGCTCAACGTGGCACCTCGTGGTAAAGACTCTCGGAGAATTTGACAATTAGATTTGTTGCCCTTCACAAAGATGGCTGAGGCCATAAGAAAATCGGTAACACCCTGAAACGGTCATACAGAGGTTTTCCAAGACGGGTTCCATTCGAAACAAGCCTTGCAAGGGTCAATCAAAAAAGTTGAGTCCTCGTGCTGTGTGTCATGCACGAGACCAAGCTAAACTTGTTTGGCTCAGAGGGTGTCCAGTATGTGTGGTGAGACCCTGGTGAGGAGCAGCAAGAAAATTGTTTGCCTACAGTCATGCATGGTGGTGGCAGCATCTTGGTCTGGGGATGCATGAGGTTCATTAAGGGAAACATGGATTCCAACATGTATTGTGACATTCTGAAGCAGAACATGATGCCCTCCCTTCAGAAACTGGGCCGAACGGCAGTTTTCTAACATAATAATGACCCCAAACACACCGCCAAGATAAGAACTGCCTTGCCAAGGAAGCTGAAGGTGATAGAGTGGCCAAGTATATCTCCAGGCCTGAACTCTATTGAACACCTCAAACGAAAGGTGGAGAAGCGCCATGTGTCTGACATCCAGCAGCTCTGTGATGTCATTATCCACCTACAGTCCTAGGGTTAGATTTTATATAATGTTTCCTGTGGGTATATCTCATGATTGCCGAGTAAGGCGTTTTCTTGTAAACCTCTGCTGACACAGGAAGAACATGTGGAATTGAGCACAGAGTAACCAGACCGTCAAATCGTACTCAGGATGCTGGAGCTTCGAGTGGACAACTCGATCCTCCCAAACTGACGCCTTGTAATCAAACTGAAGCCTGGATGCAGTGAACGAGACAAAGGCGCCCTCCTACGCGATCATTAGCTATGCTTACATGAGTCAAGAAACAAGGACATTCCACCTCCGGCAGCTGAAAACCACATTAAACCACACCAAGGGATTATAAATGAAACAAGGTTCCACCAGTGTGTTCCCCAGAAGTGTATTCCCTTGGGGTAGATTCTGGGGAACACACTTCTGGGGAACACACCGGTGGAACATACTTTTTCAATGTACACAAAAAAACCCATTCCTATCGAATATTTTTCACAAATCCGTCTAAATCTGTGTTAGTGAGCACTTCTCCTTTGTCCAGATCATCCATCCACCTCACAGGTGTGGCAGATCAAGATGCTGATTAGACAGCATGATTATTGCAGAGGTGTGCCTCAGGCAAAACATCAAATGGGCACCCAATGTGGAATGGGATGTTCAAAAAGGTTCACATACCAATCTTATGGCCAGGTGTCCACATACTTTTGCCATATAGTGAGATTCAAAGGGTCTCGTGACTACATTAAGAGAAAGGGGGCTGTAAACTTTTGAACAGGGTGATCGGTGTAAATGAATATTACGTAGCTTCCAAACAAAATGAATAAAAACTGTTGATTCTGTTCAAAAGTTTGCACCCCCCCCCCCCCTCTCTCAAATCAAAGGTCCTGAATGTTTTGTATAAATTCAGACATATTGTGTTTTATTCGATTGTGGAAGGACAGGTAGCTAAGGTTCCGAGTTGCTTCTTAGAAGGTCAGGTATTGGCAGACTGCCACTGTTGGGCCCTTTGAGCAAGGCCCTTACGCCGGGTACACTGTATAATGCTTGACCATGCGTTTTGACCACAGCTTCCTAACACTGTTTGACGTGGGCTGTCGATTCAGATCATTAAACGTGAATGCCGTTATTTCACCTCCATGCAGAAACCCCCCCCCAAAAGAAATGGCTCTTCAAACACGGCAGCTCCGAAGGTCTTTTAATTTTTGCTGGTTTCACTCGCGTGGACGGAATCGTGACATTTACTGCTGTTTGCTGCCGATCGTGCTGAGGTTAAGGCCACACATTAAACAGCTTGCATCCCGATGTTGCCATGAGAACAGCAAAATCCGAGGGAACTGTGGCGAGCCTCGCAGTAATCCTGAGCCGAAAACCCCTGCGTTTGTCGCAGATTCCCCCGTATCTGCAATTATAATTACACAGACAAGAATATGTTCCCGGGGTCTATAGAGAGAACGGATCCAGATTAGTCATCTGGTGCGTTTTTTTTTTTTTTCCTTCCAGGCAACGTGACTTGATTCACCTCTGCATTTCCATCTTATTCAGAGCCTTCACGTGGTGTAGAACAGAGATCCCGCTGCTCCTGCGGCCATTCTGTCGGTCTGTTTTGCAGCGTGGGAACTGCAGCATAAACCCTTCATTTCCCATCTGACCGTTATGCATTTCTCAGATATAAGTAAATATACATTTACGGCATTTCCGTACTTGCAGCTATCTCGGTTATACAGCCTCGTTTGAGGACCCAGCAGTAGCAGTTTGGTGATGCTGGGATTTGAACCCATGACCTTCAGATCTTATCCGCGATTAACGACTTTCCCTTAAAATCTGCCAAATGTGCCTCGTTCGAATCCATTTCCTCGATCGTTTCTGTAGTAACGGCTCGCCGCAAAAAGGTTTGTTCACGCGCCAAACCTACACAAACCGTTTGATCCCTGACTGATATTGTTTCATTTCACATATGTAGGAGGAGTCTTTTAAAAGCACTCTAATATACGCACTATTCAATTCAACAGGCTGGTACAAACGTAGCAGCCGCTGCGGAGCTAAAAGTGTCCATTAACTCGAACGGAAAAAAAAAAATCGCTGAGTCAGAGCGTTCCGTCCTAAAGAGGGATGATTTGGAATGTAATTTGGGTACGGACTCGATGTGGAGAGAAAAGTTAACGTGCTACCTGAAAATGACTGATCACCACTACGGAGACCGAGTCACGTCCTGAGAGTCACGTTTCAAGCTTTCAGGACCTTCAGGTTCCCAGGCACATTTGTGCACCTGCTGGGTGAACAGAATGGTGGTGGGTTGGGGGTAGGGGGCACGTTACAACTGTGGTGAGCAGGAAAGCGTCTCCAAACACACTTGATGCCAAACCTCGAAGCTAAACTCCCTTGGAGTCCATATCGATGTGTAATCCATTGATTTCATTCCTTAAAGACGAGACCGTTTGGACCTCCATGAGGTGGTGGCGGTGGTGTTTGTAACCCTAAGGTGGCCCTACCGTTGCGACGTAGGTAAGATCCCTGTGTGAGCAGGAACTTGTTTGGCCTCTGCAAATGTTACAGCCGTTTAAATATCAGCCATCATTTGTATTCGGCGTTTGCGAGCTCCCCGAGAGACGGCTGTTGAAAGCAGGAAGGCGCACCACGGGGAAGCGGGACGTGCCGCCGCGGTCCCTGATGCTCATCAAATCGATTAGAGAAACGCGCAGCCCTGGATGCCGCCGCTCCTATTTAAAAGGCAGTACCTCACGCGGTTCACAAAAGGCGACTCGACCACAGCGGCGTGGCCTTCCAGATCCCCTCGAACAAACCCTCACAATTATGTTGATATGAGCTTGCCGAGTAAACAAGGCCCCGAATTCCTGTTCTGTACCGATTCTGTACCTCCAGGGGTGTGATTTTTCGCTTCGTAACAGCCTCGCTTCTCTATTCTCCGTCAGAATCTTTTGTTTAGTGCAGAAAAAGGAGAGGGGAAAAAAAACCCTCACAAAAAGAAAAAACGCCTCTGCCAGCCTCATCAGCTCTTTTCTTTTCTTTTTTTTCTTTCCTGAAATTGTGTGCTGGCTTGTAGAAATAAGACTGTCATCTATCTAGCTTGAGAGGCGTTGTAGAAAGCAAATTGCTCTGTCAGGGTTCAAGCATAAACCCGGAGGAACAATTTTCGAAAATTGTTTTGTTTTTTTTTTGGTTCGTTGCGACATGTTTTCTAGGTGACGTGGTGTATAGATAAAAAACAAAAAAGTTAATGGAGGTCCAAATGATCTTTTTCTTCTTGGTTTGTTCCAAAATTAAAAATGACAATCATTTTTGCACGTTTCTCACATGAAGTGAACGAAACCCAAGTATAAACCAGAGGTCTGTGATCGAGTCGATCGAATCAGGGTTGCCATGTTGTTAATATTTCAATTAGGGTTTTTGCAGCAGTTATTAAATGCTAATTCAGGTGGATGTGTGAGGTATGTAAAAATGGTGGAAGACCTCACACCTAGCCTCACCTTATACAGTATATTTAACGGTCACGTTCCTGCATTGACGAGTTAAACCTGTGAACTGGATGTAACTATGTAATAAACTAGCGAGCCGTCGTTCCTGAACATTTCGTTAACGTGACTCCGAAGAACGAGTCGTCTCAAAGAGTGAGTCGTTCGTTTTTTTACGGAGCAAAGTGTCGCAAAATGTTTGTAGGTTATGTACAGGAAACGGAATGAAGTCGTTCATCTCACAAGTCCTCTGATCCTATCCGTTCGTTCTTTTATCACGTGACTCCCATAGATGCAGGACATGTAGGAGGACCGTGTGACAGCAGTGAAGTGTGCAGTAGGAACTGGTGGAGGTTGGACTGCATCAAGGATCGGCTCTGAGCCCCTTCCCATTGCTAATGCAAACAACGCTCTAAATATCTAGCCAATCGCAATCCAGCATTCTCATGGACCAGCATTTTCATTCAGGGCTTTTTACTTTTTATCCATGATGGATGGGTCCGACTGGTGTTTCCCTGGACCGGCACAGTTTATTTGTACACGCATTCCGTTAGCCTGAGGTAATTCTTCGCAGTCACAAACTCCCGTGTCATCCGGAAGCTCGGAAAGCCGCACGAAATCACGGCTGGTTGTCTTGAACCTGGAAAAAAGAAATGAGTAAAATTGCGGTAAAATTGCGGTAAAATTGGCTTCAAATGAAAAACGTTTCTTTCAGATGCTGAGGCTCAATCTTCAACCTCTGTACCGCTGTGTTTCGAAGAGCGAGGAGGGAAGGTGGTTCAGAAGCTGGCGAGTGACGCTCGAAAAAAAAGCTTTAGGGGCTCGGGAAGAGGTCTTGCCCCAGGAGGTCTTGATGAACGATGCTCAGTGGTGTCTGAAGTCGATTTATCTCTCGCGCCTCGTTTGTGTACAGAAGGCAACGTTGTTTCAATCGGCTCAGCTTCCCGGGGACGCCGATCATCTCTACGCCTTTATCGTGTTACATAAAAAAATAAAAAATGGAAAGCAAGGAATGCTTTAAAAGCGTGAACTTTTTAAAGAACTCGGTTCGAGATGTGATGGATCAAGTGCTATTTTATACGCAGCTCCGTCTCGTCTGTATACAACACTTTTATTTCCAAGTCGGCGCTACGGTTTCTCGTTCACGTATCGTTATCTTCGTTTGTTATTTGACTTGTTCTTATATTACATTATGTGAAAAAACACACAGGTCACAGGTTGGACTGCATCAAGGTTCGGCTCTGAGCCCCTTCCTGTTTGCAGTGGTGATGGACAGGTTGAAGGACGAGGTCAGACAGGAGTCTCCATGGACTATGATGTTTGAGGATGATATTGTGATTTGTGGGGAGAGTAGGGAGCAGGTGGAGAAGAGCCTGGAGAGGTGGAGGTACAGAAGGGGAATGAAAGTCAGTAGGAGTAAGACAGAGTACATGTGTGTGAATGAGAGGGAGGGCAGTGGAGGGGTGCGGTTGCAGGGAGAAGAGGTGGAGAAGGTGGAGGAGTTCAGGTACCTGGGGTCAACAGTGCAAAGTAATGGAGAGTGTGTTAGAGAAGTGAAGAAAAGAGTGCAGGCAGGGTGGAGTGGGTTGAGAAGAGTGATAGCAGGAGTGATTTGTGATAGAAGAGTATCTGTGAGAGTGAAAGGGAAAGTTTATAGGACTGTGGTGAGACCTGAGATGTTGTATGGATTAGAGACAGTGGCATTGAGTAAAAGACAGGAGGTCTAGCTGAAGATGTAGAGATTTTCGCTGGGAGTGACGACGATGGACAGGATTAGAAATGAGTTTATTAGAGGGACAGCGCATATAGGAAGTTTTGGAGACAAGGTGAGGGAGGCGAGATTGAGATGGTTTGGACATGTGCAGAGGAGGGACATGGGGTATATCAGTAGGAGAATGCTGAGGATGAAGCCACCAGGAAGGAGGAAAAGAGGAAGACCAAGGAGGAGGTTTATGGATATAATGAGGGAAGACATGCAGGTAGTTGGTTTGAAAGAGGCAGATGTAGAGAAAAGAGGGGTATGGAGATGGATGATCTGCTGTGGCGCCCCCTAATGGGAGAAGCCGGAAGAAGAAGAAGCCCTGGGAGTCTTCCAGCCTGTACGATTTCTTTCAAAACAGATCCAGAGCGTGTGTTTGTGTTTTTTATTACAATAAATATAACGTATACATGAAATTAGTCAAAAAGGAGCTCTGTAAATTCCCGAGTGACTGCAAACTCACATCGACACGATTTCCAGACTTGTAATTCCTCGTTCCACCAAATTAGATCCCATGAAATTTGGCTCCATGTGAGAGGTGAAGATAAGGACTCTTTCATTTAGATGAGTCATGCAGGGGGATGCAGGGCCACAACTTTTACCCCGAGCTGATTTTACGGTAAATCAGAAGTACCTCATTTACACGCTGACCCCTGAAATCAGTCCTGTTTTAGATAGAAACCTAAAAATAATAATAGTTTTTTTTGTTTGTTTGTTTTTTGCTGTAACTCTTATTTGGTGTTTTTTTGTGTCTCCACCTTGTGGTTTCTTTATTTAATAAACTGTATGGACGAATCTGTGATTTAAAACAGTAGAATATGTTCACTCCTACCTGCTTTTCCATTTAAAAGAAACTGCTCAGCTTATCTCCTCTCGTCTCGTCTTGTCTCGTCTCCTCTCATCTCATCCTGTTTTATCTCGCCTCTATTATCTGTGAGCAAAGTCACAAAAATGACTCCACTTATCTCCATCTCATCTTGCTTTATCTTCACTCATCTTGCATTGTCTTGTCCTTTCTCATCTCGTCTCCTCTCGTCTCATCCTGTCTTATCTTGTCTCATTGTGTTTCTTATTAAATGAAATCAGTGGGCAAGATCACCAAAACTGCTACATTGATCTCATCTCCACGTGTCTCATCACGTCTTCTCCTATAGTGAAATTTTTTTTATCTTATTGTCTTTTCTCATCTAATCTCATTTGATCTCATCCTGTCTTATCTTGTCTCGTTTCATCCTTGTGTTGTGTTTCCTATTTATTCGGTGAGCAATGTTGCAAAAACGTCATCTGCTTTTGTTTTATTTTGTGTCATTTTAACTCAACTTTTTTGCTCGTTTTCCTCTTATAATGAAATCGGTGAGCAACATGGCAAAAACTGCTCCAATTGTCTCCACTCGTCTCCTCTTTTCTTATCTTCCATTGCTTCCTTTTGTTTTAAATTTCATTTTGTTTTAGCTTACCCCGTCTTGTCTCGTGTGCTTCATCGTCTCATCTCGTCTCATCCTGTCTTTTCTTGTCTCATCACTGCATTGCGTTTCTTGTTAAATGAAATGAGCGACATCACAAAAACTGCTCCACTTATTTCCTCTCGTCTCATCAGCTCATATATTGACTCTTGTATTGTCTGGTCCTTTTTCTCATCTAATCTTATTTTGGCTCATCCTGTCTTATCTTGTCTCGTCTCATCTCGTCTTTGTGTTGTGGTGTGAGTAACATCGCAAGAACTGCTCCACTCGTCTCCTCTTTTCTCCTCTCGACTCATCTTGTGTTGTCCTTTCTCGTTTAGTCTCCTTTCGACTCATACTGTATTATCTGGTCTCTGAATTGTCCCGGAATAATCCGTTCGCTCGGCATGCTTTCTGTTTTGACTGAACGCTCAACGAACCTGTGATTAAAACGCTTCTCGGTCGTCTCATCATCAGGATTAGCTGAAATTACTGTTTTGGGGGCCATCATGTTGTTAGGCTTTTTTACGAGTTTCGACCTAGGACCTTCTGTTCAAACAGACACGTTTTACTGGGATAAAAAAAAACGAATATGGCACTGAAGAAGAAGACGACGTTCTACCTTCCAGTGTTCCAGTATCTCCTCCTTCTCCACATTTATTCCAGATTTGCTGCTGTAATCCCCTCCATTCTTCTGGGAAGATGTTCCTCTAGATTTTGTGGAGATTTGTGTTAGATCTTGTTCAGCTACAAGGGTGTTAGTAAAGTCAGGTAATGATGTAAGTGAGGAGGCCTGAAGGTGCAGTTCACATTCATTCCAAAAGTGTTCAGAGCGCTAAAGCAGGAGATCTTCCAGATCATCCAAAGCATGGAAAGAATATCTTTTTGTCCCAAGTAAAGAGAAAATTTCATGCTAGGACATCCAAAGACGTCCGATTCAATCGAGTGCCTCCAAGTTTGAGGAAGAACCTCATATGGCTGTTCTGATGTTCTGAAAAATGTTGCTTTATTTGCACATAGTTGCTTGGAGAACATTGGAGTAGTGTGGTCATGTGATCTGTGAACTGGTCTTCCCTTTTCTCATCTTGTCTCTGTCCTTTCTCATCTCATTTGATCTCATTCTGTCTTTTCTGGATTCATCTGATCTTGTTTTTGTTTAGCGTTTCTTATTAAATGAATCGACGAGCAAAATTACAAAAACTGCTCCAATTTTCTCCTCCTGTCTCCTCTTTTCTCATCATGTTAAAATTTTTTTTTTTACATTTTATCTTCTCATTTTGTCTTTTGTCCTTCATCTCATCTCGGCTCGTCTCATTTCTTTGTAAATTAATGTGCAACATCACAAAAACGGCTCCAGTTATCTTCTTGTCTCATCTCATCTTGCCTCCTCTTTTCTCATCTTGTTTCGTCTCATCTTCTCTTATGGTTACTTGTCTTGTCTCATCTTGTCATATCTGATCTCATCTCGCTTTGTCTTTGTGTTGTTTTGTATTTAATGAGATCATTGAGCAACATCACAAAAGCTGCTCCAGTTTTCTCCTCTCTTTTCCACTTCCTCGTCTTGTAGCCATCTGTGGCCTTACTGCTCGACTTATCTCCTCTTTTCTTCATACTTTCTCATCTCATTTTGTCTTGTCCTTTTCTCATCTAATTTCGTCTTCTCATCTTGTCTTGTCTCATCCTTTCTCCTCATCTCATTTTTGTCTCATCCTGCCTTATCTGGTCTGGTCTTAACTCCTCTTTGTATTGTATTTAATGAATTTAGTGAGAAACATAGCAAAAATGTCTCCACTTATTTCCTCTCGTTTTCTCTTTTCTCATCTCATTTCATCTCGTCTCATCTTATTTTGGCTCATCCTGTTTTGTCCCCTTTCGTCTTTTGTGTTGTTTCTTCTTTCATGGAATCAGTGAGCAACACCTCAAAAACATCATCTCTTTTCTCATCTTGTTTTATTTCATTTTTTCTTAACTCCTCTTGTCTGGATTTTGTCTTTGCATCTCATCTCGTCTCATTATGTCTTAATGGAATCATGAGCGACATTGCAAAAACTGCTCTCACTCATCTCCTCTCATCTCATTTTGTCTCCTTTTTTCTCATCTCATTTTGTCTCATCTCTTATCCTAACTCTTGTCTTTTCCTTTCCCATTTCATCTCTGTGTTTTCTTCTTCAATTAAAGCGACGAGCAATATCGCAAAAACTGCTCGACGTATTTCCTCTCCTCTTGCCTCCTCTTTTCTCATCTCATCGTCTTATATCTCCACTCGTCTTATCTTGTCATTTCTCATCTAATCTCCTTTTGTCTCATCTCGTCTTTATTTTGCATTCCTTCTTTAATGAAATCTGCGAGCAAGATCGCAAAAGAACGCTCAGCTTATCTCATCTCTCTTCTCATCTCGTTTCGTCTTATCTTCACTTGTCTTTTTTTTCCCCTCATCTCTGCGTTGTCTAGAAACCTTTCGGACCCCCTGATACACCGAAAGACGTTTTCGAAACGTACAGTTTTAGAGGGTAAAAAAACGAATACGTTTCTCGATTATAATCGAGACACCTCACGCCCACGAAAAGCAAAACAGTACAGCTGTATGGAGCTTCCGTTTTTTTTTTTTTTTCCTGCTCAGAAGCAATCAGGTTTTATAATGTGGTGGGAACACAAAAGGTCAGAAACTATTCATGAGGAACTCTAACAGTAAAACCAAAGAGCCCCTGGGACATTTTCCTGAAATGGGCTCTGGTGGCCAGACGACTAGCATGGCTCATGAACGTCTACACACAAATTAGCATGATCAGATGTAGATATTTTATTGATTTTTATTATTTTTTTTAAATAATCACCACCGGCATGACTAATCCTACGCATTATGTTGAACTAGCGGTGTGATGCAATTCAACCTTCATTTCTCTCTTTTTCTCTAGTTCTCTCGCTCTTGCTCTCTCTCTCTCTCTCTCCCAAAGTGCTGGAGGAAAGGATCTGTTTTGATGGCCCTGAAAAACTCACAGGTCATGTAGAATGAGTGTGTGGGTTGGATGTGTGCTCGCTTGGCCCCTTGCAGACACTGAGATTTGGTAGAATATGCTCACTCCCACCTGCCTTTCCATTTAATAAACTCCTCTCTCTTTCTCTCTCTCTCTCTCTCTCTCTCTCTCTCTCGATTCTTGCTCATCTGCAGCATTCATGCCATTCTTCAAAATGTGCTTTTTCTGCAAGGGAAAATCTATACAAACATGCAAAGAAAAAGACGAGCAACGTCGCAAAAACTGCTCCGCTTGTCTCCTCTCGTCTCCACTTTTCTCCTCTCCTCTTGATTTGTCCTCTCTCGTCTCATCTCATCCTGTCTCTGCATTGATTCATATTTAATGAAACCAGTAAACCAACAAACGTACAAAATGCTCCCCCGTATCTCCACTACTTCTTAAGTCTGGCTCATCTCCGCTCATCTCCTTTCCTTTTTTTCTCATCTCATTCCATCTCGTCCTGTTCTCTCATCTACTCTTAACTCGTTCTGTCTTATCTTGTCTGATCTCATCTTGTCCGAGTTGTTTCTTATTTTATGAGATCAGTGAGCCGCATCGCACTTCTCATCTCGTCTCATTTTATTTCTCATCTCCTCTTTTTTTTTTTTTTTTTTTTAACTTGTGTTCGCTTATCTTAACTCATCTTGTCCTTTCTCACCTCTCCTTATCTCATCCCGTCTTATCTTTTTTATTATTTGATGAAATCGGTAAGCAACATCGTGAAAACCGGTCCACTTATCTCGTTTCTCGTCTCCTTTTGACTCATCTAATCTTCTTTTATTGTCATTTCATATCATTTCCTCTTTTTCCTCATCTTGCGGTTTCCTTTCTCATCTTGTCTTTTCTCATCTCCTTTCGACTCATCCGGTCTTATATTGTCTCATCTCGTCTCCGCATTTTTTTATTTTATTTAATAAAATCAGTGAGCAAAATCACAAGAACTGTGCCACTTATCTCATCTTTTCCCATTTCTCTTCTCTACTTATCTCATCTCCTTTTGTCTCATTCCGTCTTATCTTGTCTCGCCTCATCTGTGTTGTATTTCTTATTTTAACAAAATCAGGGAGCAACATTGGAAAAACTGCTCCACTTATCTCCTAATGTCTCCTCTTTTCTCATCTCATTTCATCTCTTATCCTAACTTTTCAAATGGTCATTTCTCATCTCTTCTCACCTCATCCCTCTTATCTCGTTTTATCTCATTTCATCTTTTCGCTTTGCTTTGTCCTCCCTAATCTCATCTCTTCCCCTTTTGTCTCACCCTTTCTTATCTTGTCTCATCTCTGCATTGTCTGTCATTTTATGAAATCAGTTAACGTCGCAAAAACGGCTCTTGTCTCATCTCGTCTTGCACTTTTTCGTCTCGTTTCCTCTCGACTCATCCTATCTTATCTTGTCTCCACATTGTTTTTTTTTTTGTTTTGTTTTTTTAATGAAATCAGTGAGAATCATTGCAAGAACTGCTTCACTTATCTCCTCTCGTCTCATATAATCTCCTCTTTTCTCATCTTGTATCAATTCGTCGCCGGTGTTCTTATTGAAAGAAATGTGAGCAAAAACTCCTTCTGTTCTCATCGACCCAAAAATGTCTTATCACGTCGTTAACTTTTTATTGCCGATGCACTGATGCGAATCGCTAAGGGGCGGAGCTACCCGTATACTTTTTTTTGTGTGTGTGTTTTTACATAATAAAACTAAAACTCGTCTCAAAGTCTCAAAGGTCAGCCTCTGTCTTGTGAGCCAATAAAAAAGCAGGTGGGTGTGGCTGTGGGCGGGGCTGTAACCTGGGATGAAATTACCCAGCAAATTAGTGACCTCATTCAGTCGTTCACTGAGGCAGCGTTTTCTTCTTTTTTTTCTTTTTTTTTCTGTACTGTTTTTTTTCTCATTTCTATGCCGATAATTTCTATCACGAGAACAATCTGTAGTCTGTGATCTCGCTTTGTTCAGCCCCAAAAAAGATTCGTGATAACGGCAGTGACGAACTCGAACTGCGCTCTTTTATTTTTCAATTAGTTTCTTCAGAAAAAAAACATTTTCAAAGTCGTCCGGTTCCCATTCGAATGGCGGTTAATTAGTTTGGACGAGCCGCGGCGTTCGCGTGAGGGAACCTTTTTGGAGACGCCCCGGCGGCGATACGAGTTCGCGTTCTGCATGATTGCTCACGTTTGTCTCGCTGAGCGCTCTCTGGATGAGATCGTGGGGTTAAGCGAACAGCTTGTGCAGTTTGTTACAGATGCGGTTTGCGAGCTCTGACTAATGCGCTCTCTGAACGACGGGCGCGAAAAATTCCGACGTTATTGGGACGCCTGCTAGATGGCCCCAGACCTGAAATCTGATTGGTTGAAGCAACGGGTTCATGTATTTTACAATATCAAGTGCCTGCAGTGCTGATTTCTGAAGGCCTTCCTTTCAAGATCGCTCATATATGCGTGATTTTTGAGGATCGCGTTCCACATTCCACACTGGGAAGATGTTCCACTGGATTTTTGGAGTGTGCTTATGAAAATTTGTGTTCCTCAGTCACAAGGGGTGCAGTCAGCATTCCAATTCATCCCAAAGGTGAGATCATCCCTGTAGCAGGCCACTCAAGATCCTCTCCAAAACATGTAAACCAGATCGTCAAGGGAGCTCACTGTGGGGCATCGCCGTGCTGGAACAGGTTTTGGGTCTCCAAGTTCGATGCAAAATTGTATTAGAGCATGCGCTCTACAGCTTTGTGGTAACAGTTTGGAAAAGAACCGCATCTAGCAGAAAAGGTCACGTGACCCAATACTTTTTGGTAATATAGTGTATGTGCAACTGTAGTTAAAAACCGGATCTATCGTATGCTATGGTGGCCAGCAGATGGCGGTATTGATTCGCTGGCTCTGATGCGCTGATGTGCTAAAAAGGCCATTATGTTAACAGGCAGATCTCGGCGGCTCGGCCAAAAAAACGCCGCACGCTACCTCCATTACACTGATTAGAGAGTGTACACTAATGATATCCTGCTTTCTTTTCCGATGCAGAACGCATAATAATTTCGGAGGCGGGCCGCGAGTGCTTACGGGGTTCTTTTAAGGGGCACTTACAGGGCCTGACGATGGCGCAACATCTCAATGATCAGGAGGATGCGGAAGCAAAGGCCCCCCACAGATATCAGCAATCTGAACACGTATGAATGCAGCGGGTTCCTCTTCCTCCCTCGGGCTTGGGGTTGGACAAGTGTGTGTGTATGTGGGGGGAGTCAGAAAATGCTGATGTCGAGTAAAAAGTGCCTTTATTGCCGGTGGTATAAGCAGGTTTGTTGGACTTCAGTGATCAGCTCATATGATGTGTTCGATAAGGTTCCTATCAATGCTTCCGCTAGACATTTCGTCCGGTTTCTCGGGTCATTCATTCCCGCCGTATGAGGATCCCGTCTGTGATGTAGCGCATGTTGTAAAGTTGTCTGACCCAAAAGATGTTCTCAACACATTACGCTAAACGGTTTGTCCTCGATCGAACTCTCGTCCCGCATTAGCGGACACTCGCTCGGCTCTTTTTACGCGATCGCATTACCACGCGCCCTCCCCTTTTGTTGATTTTTGCAATTAGATCCCAGAAAACACGTTTCGCTCTTCCGGGACATCACGCGCCACCGAGCTCGTCTCTCTCTTTCTGCTAATCGTCTTCTTGAAGCGTTTTTCGCATCGGATTTTTATCACTCGTCGAGCAAATCGTGAAAATAAAAATGGTCGCATAATCGTGAAAATAAAAATGGTCGCATCCTAGGACTCTTGTCTATCTTATCGTCTGAACATCCTTTTTTTGTCTTCTGCACTTGTGTGCTGGAATAAATCCCAATCTCATTATATAGAAGGAGACGAGTTCCTTTTGAGGTCCTCAGGTCATATCAGGAGGCAATAAAAAAAAAAAAAAAAAAAAAAAAAAAAACACACACTTCTGATTTTTCCAATTTTGCTCATTCGGTCTCCAAAAGTTCAGCCAGAACAGGCTGGAAGGTGACACGATCCAGTCACAGCCTTTGGACTCAGGGGTTTAGAGAAGAACCTTTTCGAACAAGTTCCTGTGACATTCCTGTGCTGCTATTTCTTAATTGAATTGAATAAAATTTCTGCACAGCCAAATACTCAGGTTTGATCATTATGTACTTCATTATGGATCTTCAGGTCTATTATTAAAACAAACATGTCATTCATTGGAGAATGATTTATCATTTTAATGATGCTCTGCTACTCTTTTTCCCTGTTGTTATTCATTCTCGAGCGCTGCAACAGCACGTTTTCAACAAATCGGTAGGATCCGTTCTGCCTCGAGATGATGACGATGGATTTCGTGCGAGTTCCAGAAAGGTTTGACATGGAGAGCTTAAAATAAAGATTATAAACTCACCGCTGTGTTTTACACAAGTAAATCTTTCCCCTCGGTTCATTCTAAATCTGTTTGCGCGAATTTGCGAAAGGAAACGTGAAAGCGAATTAATAATCGATGTCCATGCTTCAGGACCATGGACAGCCATTAGAGTTATTTAGAGCCCGTATTGATTTCGTATATGATTTCCAGTTCTTGTGCGTTTATCCTGCATTTGATCCACTAGGGGACCATGTGTGGTCTCTAAAGAAACTCAACCCCGGCCCTGCACATGCCCTTCAAAAATGCACAGGGGGGGCGGGGGGGGGGGGCGGCATCTATTGTTTCTGACAACCCTTGTTCTTTGCGTGTGACAAGTTGGAGCAGCAAGAACCCTCTGGCAGCGTTCTGTTCCTCGGGTCGAAAAACAATGGGCGCTCCTGAAGAGAAAGAAAAACCAGGGCCGTCGGACATCACCGTTTTCGGAGCTAACTGCACCCTCCATGGGCTCAGCCACATATTTTTGCCCGGAGGAGTCACTATCCGTCGCTTGCTCTGGGCTTCTGCCTTCGTCAGCTCGCTCTCCATCTTCCTCTACCAGGTAGCCGGGGCAGTGATGGAGTATTACCGGTATCCTCATGTCACCATCTTGGACGAGATGGACAGCCCGCTCATGTACTTCCCTGCCATCACGCTTTGCAACTACAACAGTTTCCGGCGCTCCAAGATGCAGCGGAACGACCTGTTCTGGATGGCCGGGCTCCTCGGGGTGGAGCAGGGCGACTTTGACGACTTCATGGCGGCTCTGGGGCAACCGGTGGACGACAGTAAGTTTTTCCCGAGCAAGACGTTTAACATGCTGGACTTCGTGCAGAGGACGAGCCACAACATCGACGAGATGCTCCTCGACTGCAAGTACCGTGGCAAGGATTGTGGACCGGAGAACTTCACTACAGTGAGTAAAGGCTTGGACAGCTGCTCTGCTCAAAGGAAAAAAGGGCTTGCATTTGCCAAAACCAGGAGTTGGTTCCAAAATATGATTTGAGGTTAAAATCTATAATTTTTTTTTGTTTGTTTTTTGTTTGTATATTCAAATAATATATTCAATGGTGACATTGATTTGACCCCTAATACTACCTTTATTATTAATGACAAACAGAATAATACAAAGGAATCGATCTGTTTTTACGTACTGCCTGTTTTTTAGGTGGAATCCAGAAGAAATTCATGAGAATGTTCACAAAAGCGTCTGAATCCCCTAAACCTTTTTTAAAACCTTAGGAACCTTTTAGTGGGCTCGAAGATCCGCTCGGAAAAACCCGCGGACTTGTTAAAGCCTGACTGGGATGAGGTCGTATTGGTTCGTTAATAAATTCCTACAAGGGGTTTACCTTTTCATTCCCCCTCAAACTTCCCCCGGATGTTTTATAAACCTTGGAATTAGACGAAAAATGGTATACGTACTAAATATTCCTATGCCCTTGCAGTGACCAGGTGTTGGGTTACAGCTGACTTCTCAGGAACCGGAGCCTCGGATTCTGCTCCGAAAGCAAGAAGAAATTAAAAATGAATGAATCCTGAATTATGAATGAATGAATTATTTTTTTTTTATAAAATAATTTGAAAATAAAACACGAACCCGGTGAAATACATTGTGCAAAATTGTTCGCACGGGACATTTTATATTTATGATCAATAAAATGAATGAAATTATAGATATGAAATTACAGAAAACACGAGTTTTTATCGCGGTAGTCCTCCTTCGGGACAAGTAAACAAATTTACAGCTTCTCCAATCGAGCAAGTTTGAGCCATGGGTATTTGGCATCATGTGAGCAGAAGGCGAGTCACAGGTGCATAAAGGAGGCTTGGGAGGAGCTTCTTGACGTTATACAATATATTTTCTCATCTTTCTTTTTTTTTTTTTTTTTCTCTCTCATATTCTCCTTTTATTTCGATCGGGTTTTCATTATGTTTCCCGGATATATAACTATGTTTGTGACCAATACAAATCTTGAATCTTGGATAATAAGCAGAAAAAAGAGAATGGTGGATCAGGATGAAAAGGTCCCGAGCAGTAAAAACGGTTCTTTCAGGACCGGACAGCGGCATCACGTAAAGCCTACCAGAGAACACGCATCGAATCTCATCCTATGCTGGTTTAAAAGGGTGTGTGCTGTGATAAGAGTCCAGACAGAACCCTGTGTAACATTTGTAAAGTCATCAGTAAGAATCGGTCAGTCAGATAATACCTGAGCCAAGAAAGAGCCGTTCCCTAAAATCCAGAAAACTCCAAACTTTTCAACTCGTTGTAGAGCAATGTTGTTGTCCAAGTAATACGAGTCATTAGTGGGTCATTTACTACTTTAACCAGCGCTGTTTCAATGCGACGACTAAAATAAAATTCCTGGTTCACTGTGTCCATTTCATGTGGTTCAATTTCACAGATGAGTGTTTTTTGAGCTGCCGTCGGACATGAGCATCGAAACTCTCTTTCTACCGTTAATTAACTTTCTACAAGTGACACCCGAGTACTCGACGCATTGTGCTAGAAAAAAAAAAAGTTTCTATTTGTCACTATTCGCTGCTGTGTTTTCACCCACTGATCTCTGCCTCAGCCTTAAAATTGAATCGGAGCCTCGGCGTATCGTGATTTGGGCTGAGATTAAGCGAAGGGGATTACGGCGGAGAGCAAAGCTGCACCTTTATCTGCCTGCGATTTCTCGAAGTGAGACTTGTGGGGATTAACCACAATTCAGTGTTTGACTTGAGCTGATTAGACAAACTTTACACCTCGATGAGACTGGATTCGAAAGATGTGCTTGCCACGAGAAGCCACCGCCACCATCACTCGCTTCATCCCTCCCCCCGCTGGACGAAACCGTAATTGCTCTTAATCGCTTGCACGCTTTTAATTAAAACGAGGGTAATTAACACTAGATTAGTTTGTGTTGTTCTGCAAAATAGAGACAAATAAGCATCGTTTTTCAAGAGATACATCACCTATTATATGAGTAAAAAAGCCTCATATAGCCCCTGTTTTACCTTTTGAGTGTAAGGTAGGTCAAATGTTGACTTTCCAATTAGACGTTGAGTTTAAATCCCAACGCAATCGAACTGGGCCCTTCAGCAAGGCCCCTTTAACCCACAACTGCTCAGTTGTACCGTTTCAATCAAAGAAGTACTCAGCGTCCGGCAGGCAATATGTATTTTTTTTTGTTTGTTTTCCACTTCAACTGTCTAGTTAGCTTGAATAAATATTGATTGGCAGATCAAAGTGACCTTGGGTCTAATATTACATTTGTCAGCACCCTTCTCCTCCTGATCTATATCTGGCTCAGGCCAATGGGGTCGAAGCGTTTCCCCAGCATTGCACCGAATCCTCTGTGTCTAAAGCAATAAGAAATAAAAGAGAAAGCAAAGCTATCCTTCCATAAGTCTTCCGCTTTGAACAAATTTGCGTCGATTCAAAAACCGCTGCTACGTGATATGACGTATCGCCACACAGCGGAGGCGTGTCCTGAGAATCCAATAGAATACAGACTAACATGGCAGAGGTAGAGCTGCATCTTCCTGGAGACAGAACAGGGCCATGCTTTTGAAGTAAGTAAGTAAGTACATTTGCGATTCGTCGTCTGTCCGAAGCGAAGAAATATTAGCGAATCTGTAGCGAATCTTCATACAAACTGAAGGGGATCCGTTTGATTTGTTGCAAGAAAGCGCGACACGATCAATACCCGTTTCTCGCGTTCGTTCTGGCGTCTTCTTCGGCGGGCGCGTCTTCACGTTCCCCGCGAGACGCAATCGAGTGTCGATTTCATGCAGGCAATCTCCGTCCGAAGACGTGCGGCGCCAATTAGCGGCTCGAAGATAACTAACGATCTCGAAATATCTTTTCAGCATTTCAATCCAAAGATCCATTTTTTTTAATGCAGTGGTTCTGACTGCAATGGGAATGGGAGGGGGGGCAGGTTTTTTGAGTGTCTGAGACAGAGTGTGTCTGCAGGCGACGTGCCATCTCAGGCGAGCGACGGAAACGTCCTGTTTTCCTCTGATATGTTTCACTCGGGATCCTGCGCTCTCGCTCGCGTTGGGGCTTTCGCGGTGGGGGGAGAAGCTGCAGCTGTTACTCGCTGATACAGGCGGGACGTTCTCTCGGCAGAGACGGCGTCATGGGGGGGATTTGGCGCGGGGCACGTTTCCTAAAACTAGCACTCGTTTCATCTGAAGGCATCGCTCGAACGAAACAGCTGCCTTAAAGAGCTCACATTAATTAACCTCTAAGTAAAAATTATAAAAACTGTCAGGAGACATATGGAGACTGTTGGCCAGAAATTGGATGCATCCTGCGAGTTTATCATTATTTTTTACATTATATTAGCAAAGGAAAACAGAGAGAATGCTCGTTTTCCTCTGTCTTTTATGCACAAAGTTAACCACCAGAGGGCACTATTACCTAGAAAAAGAAGAATTCATGGCTGAACACACTGAATACTATTCGAAGGCAAGAAGTAATGGGCTTTGCAGTGTTTCAACCAGGCAATAGTATGGACTTAATAAGAGTTATATGTGAAACAAAGGTGGTTAACCCTCTTTGTTCCGCTGCGAATAATAAACGGAGCTCGACGTCGCCGAGCTTTCGTTGCAGCTCAGACACGAGATCGACACTCTGCTCTTTGTTCCTGAGAAAACATCGAGTTGATGGAACTGTTCCACCTCATTTCACATCCTGAAATAAATAAAATAAGGGGGGTTTATGTCTCAGGACATGATAAATAGCATGCGTTCTTCATCAGGTCTAAGCAGAAGGTAATGGTCTCACGTTTAACTCTAGAATACTTTGCTAAACCGAAGTTGTTCACGGTCGAATCAATGACAGCATGGGGTTTGAACCCATGAATGTAAGGTCATGGGTTGAAACCTCAGCGCCACCAAGCTGCCACTGCTTGGTCCTTAAACAATGCCCTTAAACCACCAATTGCTCATCTGTATAACTGAGAGAACTAAGTCGTTCTGGATAAAGGCATCTACTACTTTCTTTCGGCTTCTCCCATTAGGGGGCGCCACAGCGGAAGGTGTGCAAAAAAATACTATTTATTGCATTTCCTTTATTTTTGTGTACCTGGGGACCTCCAAATGAATGTTTTTTTGGTCTTTATGGGGGTCCCTTAAACCAACACCATCTCCCCACATTTGAACACAATTTTGTTGTACATCCGGTGAGCTGAAGATTCGCTTCTGGAATGTTCTGTGCACTAATAACATGAAGTCTGGCAGTCGAGCATTGGCAGACCACACACAAGGCGTCTTGGCGTCAGACTTAGATCCCGGGCATCTTTGAGATCCCAGAGGGTCAGCTGAGAACCAGCAGACTTTTTGGATTTGTCGTCATCTTCCTGTGCCACACACACACACTGGCGCAAATCCCTCCTGACTGTAGAAACCCCCCTCCCCCCCTCTGGCACTTGCTTTCTCTTGCTTGGAGATGACAATTGGACTTTTAAAGTGCTGTTGACTACTTCATTCTGATTGGTCAGATAGCAAAATGGTTCAAGGAATCCACACCTTCTTACCGGTTAGATGGAAGAACAGTGGTGTGTGGAATGAATATATGACTCAAGCCCTATTGGTAGAGGGATTGGTGTGGCGCGAATAGGGGGTACATTGGAAACTAGACTTTGTCCCCTTCCCCCATGGTTGCGCCCTTTTCCTATCAAAAGTCTGCGTGAGATCTGGCTGATCTTCTCCAGGCTGATCTTTAGCTGAAATCTCCTGACCGACAGCCCTATACGGTTTTTCCAGCACCGAGCTACCGCAGATAAATTTTTCCATGAAGTCTATCGCATTTACGCTGTGGTAACAGAGCCGACTGAATTACGGATGTAATTCCAGCTTTCGTTCAGGCCTCACGTTTTTCATTCGTCTCCGGCGTAGGTGACATCGTACGCTTATATTCGGCATAAGAATCAGCTGGAGCGTAACAAATCCCCAGCGCGGTGGCAGAACACTCCCCCGACTCCTGGAATTAACAGCCGTTTTACTGCGCTTGTTTATTGCCAACCCGGCTTCAGGACAATGGAATAAAACACTTTTATTATTGTATAAATATTACCTGATGATTAAATACTAGCGGACTTAAAAAAAAAAAAAAAAAAGAAAAAAAAAAAAGCAGACACAACGAGTTCGACTTTCGAATCAGACCCACACGGTTTCAATATTTATCCAATAAAATAGACGTCAAAACACCCGGAAAAATTATTGAAGCGTAAATTTTATATATCCATGTTGCTACTTAATTGAATCGAATTTTTTTTTTTTTCCTCCTTCCTTTCCTCCTTTTTTTTTCTTATTTTTTTTTCTTGAATTTATTATTGTAATGCTGAGAACCGCAGCAAAAAAAATCTGCTCTTCAGCGCAATGGCATTCAGTTCCCCGCAATGGCATTCGACTGCCTGCTGACAATCGAATATCAGGCTCTCTTTTCATTTCTGACTGAAGATAACGATGCAGCGGCGCTTTAGTATTTTAGTCTAATATCTCCACTTCCAAAGTCTTCATGCTAATCCTGCTAGTCATCTCAAATCAAATCAAATTAGCACCAAGAGTCACCTAAAACCTCCCACAAACCCTTCCGTATCGATCGTATTGAACGTGTTGGAGGCGAAATATTGCCTTGACGTCTTTATACCAGATGTAAATCCTTTTACTGTCATGGATAAATGGCGTATCGGGGGCGATTACTGAACTTGGTGTCACCAAAACAAGAATGAAAAATGAGGATCGGTACCCTGCTGCAAGTCCGTCGATAGAGGGGGGGGAAAAAAAAGAATCTGGGAGAGAGAGAGAGCGAGGGGTTGGGCTCCATCTCACAAAAAGAAAGCGACGGGAAATGTGCAGCCACACACTAGTTTTTTTTTTTCTCCGAGAGCAAGCAGGTGGAGTGGGAACTGAGGAATCTCGGATTTAAAGCAGGAAATTATATAAAGCACCGGAGAAAAACCAGGACGTCCGGTTTTTTTTTGGAAGGTTGCGGGAGTTTTTTTTATGCTCATTATCCCTCAGTGTCCTGTTCTATTTTCAGACGCGGCATCGTCATTTAAAGCTCGATGAGGTCGCCTTTTTAGTGCATGAAGTTCCGAACTTGTGGAACTATGGTGACTCTTGCGACGACCCGAGAACCCATCAGGAACGGAGCGAAGGTGCGAAAGAGACCGGAAGCCGAAAAGAACATGCTAGCGTTCGTGTTGAGGACCAAGATCCACGGCTTGAAGTACGTGTTTGCGGCGGACGGGTCGAAACCCAGGCGCTTCTTGTGGCTCCTGGCGGTCTGCGTGTGCTTGTCGCTGCTGTTCGTCTGGTCCTGGAACCGCTTGATGTATCTTCTCTCGTTCCCCGCGGTCACCAAGATCTACATGGTGTGGGCGAGCAACATGACCTTCCCCGCCGTCACGCTGTGCAACCGGAACCTTTTCCGCGTGTCCAGCCTCACCAAGGAGGACCTTCACCACAGCGGCTACTGGATGGACATCATGTACGCCAACCACTCGGTGAACAGACGGAGCGTGGCCATGCTCAAACACAGCCGGCACAGAGAGAAGCTCTTGCGTTTGCTGGACTTCTCCGACTACGTCCCGCCTCCCCGCTTCCGCCTCAACACCACCGAAATGATTGGCAGGCTGAGCCACCAGTTAGAGGACATGCTTCTGGAGTGCAAGTTCAGCGGAGAAAGCTGCACGCATAAGAACTTCACCGCAGTATGTAACGACTCGCTGTTCCCAACATCCTATGATGTTAATATCCCTCCTATCCCATGGCATGTTATCACTTATCTAAAGCAGCCTAAAGCGTCTGAACAAACATCTAGCTTCACTTCTAACGTCGCAGACTCCTTCCATAGCTTGTAGATATTAGACTTTGAAATGTAGTGAAGTTAAAGACTGGAAATAACAAATTACTTTTACTTCCTTTACTACCTCATTTTACCCCCTCTGTTGGTGGTGGTGTGGTACTGCAATGTCACACCGATGCGTTATTTTCACCAAAAAGGTATTCCGATATTCTCGAAATGTATTCTCGGCCCGTTTATTGTCTTTTTAATAGCCGCGTAACAGATGTGAGATGTGTGTGCTCCGCTTATCATGCAGTTCCATCTCTCTAGATCCTGCAATGACAGGTTTCTATCCAATCTTTTCTTTTTTTTTTCTTTCCTTCCTTCCCAAAACGCTGACAAATTCCCTTGGGTGGAAACGGCATGAATGATGAAAACGTCCCTCCCGTTCTTTCGGCACAAACGAGATCCGAATCTCGAGCGTATGAAATCTCGAGGACGCGCTTTTTTTTTATTATTATTTTGATTTGATTTGTTGTTTTATTTCGTTCGAATCTTTGCCTGCGTTTAAACAGTTCCTCTGCCCGGGAACAAGTCTGCCGTCTGGGAGTTTAATTAACGCTCGGGGCTGATATCATCAATAAAACAACTTGCAATGGACGACCTTATCGTTTGTCAGCATCGTATTTAATGAAGCGGGGGAAAAAAAAAAAAATCTCCAAGCCCTCCGAAAAAACCTGCCCAGAAACAGCTGGAGAGCTCAGCTGGGTCTATTACCGCATCCACGCAGAATCATCCATGTTTCATTTTAGCATCCTTTCAGCTCTTCATGGTGCCTGGATATGTCATTAACACATTCCCCTCTGTCGTTCCACAGATTTACACGAGGTACGGCAAGTGTTACACGTTCAATTCGGGCCTCGATGGCAACCCGCTGCTGACGACGCTGAAGGGTGGAACAGGAAACGGGCTGGAGATAATGCTGGACATTCAGCAGGATGAGTACCTGCCCGTGTGGGGAGAAACAGGTAAATATCCAACAGCACCCTACAGCACCTGTTTCCCCGGTGGTTCATTTTGGAATGTACTCAATTCTCGCGACGATTGGCAGACGGAATTATCCCTACAATGATTTAATTTATACAAGTGAGCAGGTGAGGGTTAAGGACCTCGCTCAAGGCCTCCTTCAGTGTTCGCTTGGCGGTGCTGGGATTTGAACTTCCAAAACCTTTAAAACCTTAACCAGAGCACCTCCAATATCCGTAGAGAACTCTTCCCACACCGCCAGTCAATCCTGGGGGCTAATAACCAGTAATCCTAATTAGGATTGAGACCACTTGGACCTTTTAATAATAAGCGTCTGCTGGTTCAACTGGCAGGTTTCTATTAAAACTCTGTTTCTATTGCATATATCAGGGGGGTCCCCAAACTACAGCCCGGGCATAGATTTTTCTCGAACTTTTTTTGTACAAACAAACAATTAGGCGAGCGAGATTCGACCGTAACCCTTTACCCGAATTCCATGCTAATGTCTGTTGTATTGCTGTTTGATGAACGGGCTCGAGAGCGTAACGATTAAGAGCATCCATCATTCCCCTGAATTTGGTTTATTGCATTTTTCTTTTGAGCTTTTTTTTATTTTTTTGCTAATGGTGCACTTAGGGACCACTTTTGATGGATCGCTCAGAAAAGTGGTGCGGGAGCATTTTAATGAGCATTAGAGTTAGCGTTACATGGAATATTAAGACCTGTTCGAAATGATTTAAAACTTAAAACCGTGGGGACTTAAAAATGTAAGTCCCCACGGAAACCCAGTCAAAAACTCCCCAAAATCTGCAGCGTTCGTGAGGAACGATTCCAAAACAAGTGCTTCATTTGGCGATTTTTCAGGACGAAACCGATTGCGATTTGTTATTAGATTCCCGAGCGAGTCTTTTATAACGACCCCCCCGTCCTGCTTCTCTGCAGACGAAACCTCGTATGAAGCAGGCATCAAAGTACAGATCCACAGCCAGGATGAACCGCCCTTCATAGACCAGCTGGGATTCGGTGTGGCCCCTGGTTTTCAAACTTTCGTGTCTTGTCAGCAGCAACTGGTACCTAATGCTACACCTATCGCACACAACCTGCGTTTTCACCCCCAATGCATTAACACTCGTTCATTCATTACATCATGGAGAAAACCAAAGACCAACATCCCAACAGTGAATCTGCAAATTTAGAAGTTTGAATGATCTGCATCATTGGTCTTCAAACTGGGAAGCCGCGACCCCTAGGGGATCCGAGGCGGTTTTGCAGGGGGTCCGCTAATTAATGTTAAGTCACAATTTATTTATTTTATTTAATAATTAATAATACTTATTATAATAATTATTATAATATAATTCCGGTGTTTAATTAGATTCAATTTGCATGTTATGCTACATGGCAATGAAATACAATTAGCATCCAACCAGAAGTGCATTGATAGAAGTTTAAAACATTTACATATCTACAGGTTGGTAAGATATAATGTATGATAGAATGTCATAAGTCTTGAGTAGAGAAGTTCCTATGGCAAAGTTCACCTGGATGAAGAGATATGGTTCAGGTGAGCCTTCATGTCCAGGCTGAAGTTGTCTAGGAGAGATCCTCGGAGATGTGGATCCCCAGGAATTTGAAGCTGGTGACACGGTCTACCACCACTCCATAGTCTACAACGAGTTTCTTGGTGTTTCATTGTTGTCCTTGATGAGTCTGATTGCCGTCATGTTGTTCAGCAAACTTGATATGACGTTGGAACCGTTTACAGGATTGCAGTCGTGGGTGGAGAGGGAGTTAGAGAAAGGGGCTCAGCATACAGCCTTGTGGTTCTCCAGTACTAAGAATGAGTGTGGAAGAGCAGTGGATACATTTTATGTATGTACATTTTATGTGTCCTGATTGACCGATAATTCGATCTGCTTAATCGGATCCCGGTGATGGCGTGTTAAAGCCAAGTGTAAACGCAGCCTTAAAACACGTCATTTACCAACATCTTAGACGAACGAGCAAGTTCTCGCAGGCGATATGGATCGAAAACTCAGAGTGCATCTACGACACTTGATCCCAGCTCAAATCTCATTAGGCGTAGACAGATCCATGATTCCATGCTAGGATCCAAAGAATGGCCTGATAAGGAAAGGATAGTAAATGAAGTCCTGGAGGCCACATTAAGCATTAAAGCTTTGTAGTGGTTCAAATGGACAATAACATTTGAGAAACACTGTCATGGATTTAAGACGTTCTCTGGTTTTCTCCACCGCATGCTCATTATGCAATCCTTCAATCGGTACTTTGTATTTCCTCGGTATGGTGTCTCTAAATGTCTTTCCTTTCGCTTGGCTGCTTGTTTGTTCTTCAACTTCACGTCGACGCTAACGAAACCATGCGGTGTATCCCAGCTTCAGTATCTCCCGCCGCCCTGGGGCGACTGCCGATCCAGTGGGATGGACTCGGAGTACTTCTCCACGTACAGCATAACAGCGTGTCGCATCGACTGCGAAACCCGCTACCTGCTGGAGAACTGTAACTGCCGGATGGTGCACATGCCAGGTACGGTCCAAACACACGCTGTGTCCTTGTGTTTATAGTTTTTTTTTTTTTTAAAGAATCACTGCAGTTATTTCAACACATTTCAATGCCAGGTACCTCCACCGTATGCACCCCGGAGCAGTACAAGGATTGCGCCGATCCTGCCTTGGGTAAGAGGAACACGCCTAGCATGGAAAAATAAAATTTTCAATTCAAAGTAGACTCGATGAAAAGGGAAAAAAATTCACCATGGAGAACCTGCATGCTGATGTTTTTTTTTACTGTTATTATCTTCATGTACCTCAGAGATTTTACACACGCATTACGCATGTATTAAATTTTGCGGTCCGCCACTTAATACGTTCCTACAAGAACACGACGAATACGTTTTATTTCATTCCTTCTTGAACTGAACAATGCGGCGGCACTTTATTACCGGCGTCTTACTCCGTGCTACTCTGTGTGCGACTTTTTCAAACAGATCAGCTCTCTATTAAAATTGCCATCAATGCAAACACTAGTCTGAACTTTCGCTCCAGTGTTCACACGAATTCCGAATTTCAAGCGCTTCAGGTTTCCCCCGAAAACGATCCGGTGAAACAAAAGTGTTTTTTAAAACCTGCAAAAATGCTTCTTACACGTTTCTCCCCGATTTTAGATTTCCTCGTCGAAAAGGACAACCAATACTGTGTGTGCCAGACGCCTTGCAACATGACTCGCTACGGCAAGGAGCTGTCCATGGTGAAAATCCCCAGCAAAGCGTCTGCCAAATACCTGGCCAAAAAGTTCAACAAATCGGAGCAGTACATCGGGTAGGAGCGAAAAACACAAGACTCCAGATTCCAATAAGAGGTTCATTCCAGGTTTCTAGGATTAGAGCAAGAAAGATTCGGAGTTTTAGTTCGGTAGCAAGAGAAACTTTTTCCGCCTATTTTTGATCAAATACACTGACCAACCACTTTTAGGAACCTGTACAACTTCTTAATTAGACAAAAATCCAGTGTGGTAGCAGGGCATTGCTGAAAAACCATCGAGATTCAGGTCAAGCTCCTCAGATGATGTCACCAGAATGGAGTAAAATGTAATTGCTGTGATTTTGACCGTGGCTTGCCATAGTTCTTGGGTTAGAGTTAGTTCATAGATATCAGTGTTTGACTCATTAATATCATTCTATTAATAGATCAGTGTGCTGAGAGTCACATCAGAGTCTTTTCACATCAACTGAGATGATTAAGTAAAGAGTCTTTGTCTATTCTGAGTGATCACTTATTACTTGCTTGGAGAATTAGTCTACTGCTGTTCCTAATAAAGTGGCCAGTCAATGTATATTATATAAGTGTTATAAGTTTCAAATGTATTCGCTCATTTTTATTTTTTTTTCCTTTGCTTGTGTTTCTAATTCCAGAGATAACATATTAGTTCTGGATATCTTCTTTGAGGCCCTGAATTATGAAAAGATTGAGCAGAAGAAGGCGTATGAAGTGGCTGGTCTACTTGGTGAGACATTTTTGTGAATAGAAAAATGAACACATTTGCCTGATTTCAAATCCCCACGTGATAAAGGGGCTATTGTTTTCTCATGGTCCTCTTGCAGGTGACATCGGAGGGCAGATGGGGCTGTTTATAGGAGCAAGTGTCCTGACCATACTGGAAATATTTGATTATTTATATGAGGTAAATCTTTCATTGTTGCTCGAACCATAATTGCTCGAACCATAACCTAATCATAGGTCACATCAGGGACAGAAACATAAGCCCTAGCGGTCCGATCCAACCGACGAGCTCCTGTAGCTCAAACCGCTGCAGATGTTCATGCGTTTAATGCTCAACAGGGCAAGACTGTATTGGTAGCAAAAGGGGACCGACACGATGTTAAGCAGGTGGTCATAATGTTATGACAAAAGCTTGCAATTTGCTGTTTAGTAACGCTTTCTAAACTCTAACCTTGTTTCCCACAGGTATTTAAAGACAAAGTCTTGGGCTACTTTCTACGTAAAGGACGGCCACGTCGGAGCGCGAGCGATAATCTGGTAACCGAGCTCGTTCTATAGCACCTGCATGTGCATGCTTTAGGCGGAGCTGAGATAACGCGACCGAAACGAGAGCAAAGGTTAGTTTCGTGGTTGGAAACGCGTTTCGGAAACGCCATTCGCTGCTGCATGCCGCTTTTTGTCTTCGGCTCAAATTCTGATATTGGGGGAAGATCGAAACTGGAGCGTGGTCGTGTGGACGACTTGGGGGGCGATTTCGAACACTTGCATTATTAAGCGATTAATATCTTAACTGTAATACGCAATTATTTGCAATCACGTGCAAAGGGATATCACGATTCTCATTCTGGTGAATTTTGTGCTATAAATCTTTTGATTAAGCAAAGATCTCTATAGCTAAGGTGTTTCGAGGTGGACGTCGGGGTGCCGTTTCACTGACGCACTCCGATTCAAACACACGGGCGACGTTAATTTGCATTAAATCTACGATCGATTGTGGGGTTGTTTTGGAACAGAGAACCATTACATCCTGATCATTGATTTTAGAGATCACATTACAGAAATGGATCCTCCGAGGAAAAAGGAAGACGCAATCCATTCTGTCTCAATTTTTTTTCCTGTCGCTCGTGCAGGTTCGATTATGAGCAGCCAGGAAGTTAAGTGCTAATCCAATTATTAGTTTGAATCCCGAAGCTCGTGAGTTCAAATCCCAGCCACACCAAACTGCCACTGCGGAGGAAAACAACCTCGTAGCTGCTCAGTTGTATGAATGCGGTAAATGTAAGTCACTCTGGATAAGGGCTTTGGCTTGGTGTAGGTTCTTATAGAATTTATCATCATCCTGAATAAAGACCTTAAGGTAAGACAGTTAACGATGCGAAGAAGAAAACACAACTTATGCGTTTGTTAGAGTTTAATGCCACAAAAGCGCCAATGTGGATGTAGAATTTGGGTCCAGCAAAGCAGGTCCACATCAAGCTATAACTATACTGTAGTTCAAGAATATAGCTTGGTAACTTTGGAGGTCCATGTAACTTTGGAGGTTCTATTCCACTGCATGTCACCAATTTCTGGGTTTATAGTATAGTAAAGGTACATGCTTATGCATATTCTCTAGTGGACGACCCAGCTCATTAAGAATTGTTCATTGAATTTTTTTGTTTTTGCCCTTTTATCCATTAAACTTCACAAAAGTCAACATTGTTTTGCTTTGTTTTTGGTTTTTTTGTTGCTTGTTTGTTTTTTTAAAAAAAAAAAAAAAAGGTTGAATGCATCATTACTTACTCCACATTGTATAATTTTGTTTGGTCCAGGGTTGGGGTCAGTTCAGGTTCAATTCCGCAAATTTAGGACTTGGATGGAGGCCTGATGCAAGGTTCGCTTTGCATCCTGAAACTGAACTGAACCCATACCTGGTGTGGTCATCCTCATCTCTCTCCCCGTCATGTGTCTTCCAGGACAACTCTGAGAACCCCACCAGCCCTGGTGTCACGCCTAATCATACCCCCAGGTAGCTGGCCATTGACAATACTGCAGATACTGTACATCCTCTTAACCTGTCTAACTCTGAACCTCATTTCCCATCAGCATTTCATTTTTTAACCCCTTATCATTTAAAAAAAAAAAAAAAAAAAAAAAAAAAAAAAAACGTAGCTTCTCTGAGGTTCCCTTCTGTCTGGTTCATGTAATGATACATGAGTGCAGGAAACCCGTCTCTTTTAAACGTTCTAAGGAAAATGTTTCAAATCCTGTAGCCTTCACGACGGAGATGATGTAATGCGCAAGTTCAGGTAAAACAAATCCGTGCTCTGAATGGATTATTCTTGCCTCGTCTTTTTTTTTTTTCTTTTCAAAAATACTTTTGTATCAGTCCTCTTTCCCAAAAACGTATGGATCTTATTGGCTATTCCAACTCAGCAAAGCTTTTGGGAAACAGACTTTGTGACATATATGCCACTGAGAGTATTTTTTTTTCTTTTCTTTCTCGTTTGTTTGCACCTCTAGTATTTCTTTGTGGTATTTAATCTTGGATAATAACGCTCCAATGCTACGTCAAATACTTTTTTTTTTTTTTTTCCATACCAAGAGCCACAAAGTCATATAGTGATGTTTGACACAGTATTTAAAATCGATACCATCATAGCGTAAGATTTGCTAGAAATGTCTTTCCAAGCCAGACCAGGTGGCAACTGATGAGGAACCGAGGCGGTTATGGCGAATTTATAGAAGTTTATTGACGTATGTAACTGGTGAGGCAGATGCCCACCACTACCGTTGGGGTAGAAAGGCGGTTTTAACCCTGTGATACCCTTCCAGAGTACTATGACTGCTTTCACACATGCCTTAGATGGTAGACTTCTACTTTCAGGGTCCTCTTGAATTAAGAAGAATTTTCTAGACTGAACTCTGGGGACAAACATACAGATACGCTTAGTTGAGATGTCCTCCATTTGGGGCAGTCTGTTGGGTAGGAGTTCTTCAAGGAACTATGGTTTTAACAGTCATCTTGGTTGCTTGTTTAGTTTTTGAAGGTATTTTACAGTAGGGGGACATTTTGCATTAGAGAAGGAAGGTACACTATACAATATATTATCTGGTTCGACTTATTGGTTGTCTGGCTCTACCATGGGGAATCTCAACCAGCACTTGATTCTTGATCTTCCTGAGAGATTGGTGAAAAGTCCATCATGAATGGGTTCAACTGAGGAGAATCCATGCAAGTCCTGATTGTAGCTAAAAGGACAAAAAAATAGGCCAGATAGATCGCCTTTGACAGGTTCCTGTTCACCCAGTGCCCCTGTTAAACCACACCACGTACCATCGTGATGCCTCTTTCTGGTGGCTCGCTGCTAGCTCTCACGTGACTTGTGTTTGAATGCTCTGCAAGCTAATGCAAGTGCAAGCCTTTTACTGTGACGTATACCAAATTCCACAATGGCTTTCAATGGGTTTAAGCTTCAAGGCGGTGATATGCGTCTTAAAGCTCACTGATTGAAGCCCTTCAGTAAACCTTTGCTATGGAGCTTGAACTTGTCTGGAGATTGTTGGTCAAAACAGAAAGTAATGAGTTCAAATCACAGCACCACCAAGCTACCACTTCTGGACCTTTTTACCGTCAACTGCTCAGTTGGGCGTAAGTCCCAGAGGCTGTAAATTTGTTAAAAAATGTTGCAGGCTCCTGGTGAAGGTCTTGGACTTGCATATTTGTCATGGATGCCCAACTTGCATATCCTTCTCCAGACAAATTTCCGTCCTGTCATGTTGGCATTATGCGGTTCCATTGTCAGTATCAAAGGGAATGACTATTGGTATCTTAGTCAGTGGAAATGTTGATCATATCGTTCTATGACCTACTGTTTAGACCAGGGGTATCCAAGCTACGCTATCAGTCCAGTGGCAGCCCATGAGGGATTTAAAAAAATGATACAAATCTGGCCTGTTATAAAGAAAATACATGAAATTCAGTAAATAACCATCGGGCGTCGCTGTCACATGCAGCCAAGGCAGTTAGTCAGATGTATGTCATTGTTCGAAGGGGCTAAAAACAACAAAATAAAATTGATCACATTTTGGCAAGTCATGGCGCCACAAAGACAAATGGAAAATCGATCCTTTTTGTCTGGTTGGTTGTTATCTGCCAATGGGGACTTTATCAAGCAAAGTTAGAAGCAACAACATGTCATTATACCGTAATATATATTGTGGCTAGTCTTTATAGGCGACAGATTGGGGGGGCCAACAAACCAGAATCCAAAAATATTTTTATGCAGTCTGGTCATGTTTTTGTTTCCTACTTTATCAAATGGCCAGCTTTTACAAGCAGGCAAGCGTTTGAGCATAAACAGGGAAGTGGTAGCTTAGTGGTTAAGCGGAATGTCTTAGCAGTTAAGACAATGGACTTTGGATCTGAAGGTCATGAGTTCAAATCTCATCCACACCAAACTGCCACTCCTGGGCCCCTAAGCAAAGGGGGGGCGGTATTGACCTATTCCAGACACGTCCGATATTTGTGCATGGCATCTTTAAACTGGACAAATATATTCATGATGCTCGAATAAGTTTTTCTGTCGCAAAGAAGTGCTACAAAAAATACGATAATATTTTGTATTTCTTTTGGCCAAATCTGTTGGATGTTTCTGCTTGAAGGATGTTCGTCATTGGAGGTCTGCATGAAAACAATTCTGTTTGCAATGGATTATTAGCCTTCTTTGGTGAAAACCGTCTTCTTTTTTTGTTGTCGTTTTTTTTCCTTTCTTACTCCTAGCGCGAAAGAAACGGTTATTGCGATTACAGTTTCATGGTCTTCCAATTCACAGATTGTCTAAATCTGCCTATGAAGACTTGTAAACTCGGTGGTCACGTGGTTCCTCTTGTCTTGGCCCCTTTTATCAAGTGCAAAGTCTTCCATAAGTATTCAAGTGTATAAATGTAAATCTGCATCACAATACTAGCACATAGTATTGCAGTGATTGCGTTAGGTTTTTGAGGCCTCGCTTAGTTTTAGTGAAGCCCCCGAATGCAGTCTACATGTGCGACTAGTGCCACATGACCTCTGACCACATGACCAATGCCCCAGATTTCTTTAGAGAATGTATCTAAATAAAAGGAGAAGCATCTTAGCAAGAGGTGGTCCCTCGGTCAACATGAAGCTACCACCACCATGCTTCACTGTTGGGGGAATACAAATTCAGGGTGGTTTCTTTTGGTGTGTTTGCTTGGGTGGTAGCCAATTTGAACAATTTTGTTTTGGCAAAGCGGAGAACCTTTTTCTGGATCGTTTGCCGAATCGCCAGATTTTCTATGGCTTCTATAAGTTACCTTCCAATTCAATTTGGCTATTTCGGTACAGATTTAGAACCTATATCCCAGTGACACCTATTTAGCACTTAGTTTTGAAGTGGAGGTAAAAAAAATTCATTGCGTAAGTGGTTAGAGCCCCACGTCAGATTTTAGTGTAACCCCTCCTGCCCCCAAAAGTCATACTTAGCCAAATACAGTCAACATGTTTCATTTAATTCCATTAAATGCTCCAGATTTCTTTTAGAGAATGTATCGAGGACCTCTGGTGGTCCCTCTGTCAACATGAAGCTACCACCGCCATGCTTCACTGTGTGGCGGGGGGATTTCAGGGTGTTTCTATTTTGTTTTGTGCAACCAGAAAACCTTTCTTCACATGTTTGCTGAAATCTCCAACATGCAAAGCAGGATTTTCTTTGGCTTCCATAAGTTACCTTCCACTTCAACATGGCTATTTTGGTGTAGATTTATATCCTATATCCCAGTTACACGTATTTCGCTTTCGGGTTACGAAACAAGGGTTTCCAGGGGGTGAATATTTATGCAAGGCATTTTACATCTATCATATAGATGTGTTTACAAGTTGTCTAACTGCTAACTACAAACTAGCCCATGTGTTGCTGTTCACAACTTGCTGGTCCGTCCTGTATCGTCCATCAAAACGATGGCCATGAGGTACACGTGAACAATCTCAGGGAAGCAGTGGGACTAATGGGGAGGTGACGGTCAGGGGTAGATAATGTTCATTGCACCTGGGGAGGGGGGATTATTCCATGCATCAAAATTTGAGTCTGACAGGCTACTAAAGGGCCCGATTCGACAAGTGTGAAACTTCTTGCGATCTGATGCACAGTTCGAGTTTGTTCGAGCACTTGACGAATCGCGCCCTTGAAACCAAGCGCCAAAGCTTAGCGCCCGGACGCTCTTGGCGTCCTTTAGCCGAGACATTGTGATGGAACCTGTGTCTAATAACATCACTAGATGCATCCCTTTGTGGTGTCATCACAGGTCGACACGCAATGCGTTTGAAATCTAGATTAAACCCTGAACGGGGATAACAGCATTCCGATAACAACGATCTGATCTGTTTATCTGATGTATGACCAAGCGAAAAAGTCCTACATCCAGGATTAAGTAAGAATCTGTTCTCCCCTCTTTTCCCTTTTTCATCCATACTTTATCCACATCAACTCTATTTTATTTTAATACCTCAATGCGTTGAACAAATTTATTCCCATTTATACTTTCGTTCCATGCTCCATTTCTGTATGTATGGTTTTTTTTTTTATCTTTCCCCTTCTATTTTATCCCCCTCCCTCGCCTCCTATGGCGCCGCCATCGATTCATTGTGCGCCCTCTGCCCCATCTGAACATCTCTCCCCTCCTTCCCTTCTCTGTTTTCTTCCAGAGCACATGCGACACACTCCGGAGTCACTCGGACAGCCTCGGATTCGCGCCGAACGTGCTACCTAGTCACCCGACTCTAGGCAACTTCGAGGAGTTCGCTTGTTGACGACGCGGCCATCAAGCGAGGACAATTAGTGGTCTGACGGCAAACTGTGATTCCGATTTGTAAAACCTGTACATACCTATACGCACAGTATGCGAAGGTTAGTTCAATTGGTCAGTCGATCGAAGCCCCGAATAGCATAAGATACAACCATAAAAGTACAAGTAGGCAACAATTCCAGAACAATACTCAGGTTATATTAGCGTACCGCAGTATCCACCGCACCAACTGTTCTTTTTATGTCGTGGACATGATAATCGTTTGTTGTTGTTTTTTTGGGGTTTTTTTTTTTTAACAATTTTTCTCAACTGTGCACAACCAACTCGGGTTATTAAGGCTGTGATTAAAACAAGGAACTGCACAAAGCAAGTGTAACTGTTTACTAGGCTTGTGTAGGTCGTTTTGTGTACAAAATGCAGCGGACATTAAAATAACTAAAATCCCTTTTGCTTAGCATCGGTTAGCATGACTCCGTCAGCAGGTAGCTGGGGAATTCTGGATTCTGATTGGTCACAGATTCGTTATCTTATTACTCTTGTATGTACACCGTGGTAGTGCAGCGGGTTAAGATGTCGGACTTCCGATCAAGGTTGTGAGTTCAAGTTCCAGCACCATTAAGCTGCCCCGGGTGGGCCCCTTAAACAAGGTCCCTCAACCCTATACTGCTCAGTGGATAAATGAGATCGCTGGAAATCACCCTTAAATAAGGCCATAAGGTTGTGAGTTCAAGTACCTCTGGATGTTATCTGGTAAATGTGCGTTTAAAGTATTTAGCATTGAAATGACTTGTTTTTGGTGGATGTTTACAAGACCAAATTGAACGAGTCTCCAGTGTCACTGTTGACTTCAGTGAGCGAGTCAACGATCCACCAGGGTTTTTTTTTTTTTGAGGGGGGGATCACGGGAACTAGGAAGTACCTCAAGGGAACACGGAAACGCCCTTAGCTAGCGGAAGTACCTAAAGCCGTTGGCGTATCGACACGAGCCCAGTCTGAGTTAACGCGAGCGAACGGTGTTGTGGAATTTAGTTCGATTTTCTTTTCTCCAAAACCGATTGTATGTCTGTTTACATTGTGTATATAAGTGCAATAATAGGCATCCTGTATTCGACTTCCCCAACGAACCCCCCCCACTCGAGGCTTAACTGTTAGACAAAAACGGGAAAAAACTAAGATCGGATTCGGGTTTGGCGTGAGGCGCGTTTTACTTTTGATATGCATCGTATTTCTAATCGTTTCTACGACATATATATATATAAATATATATGTATACACACACACACACACACACACACACACACACACAGATGTATTCTGGTTCTTACGAAAACAGTGACACCAAGAGGCCAGACGGAAACGATCCGGGTTTCAGCACATCGCGTTTTCGCGCAAACGGGAAGCGTTTCGTCGCGAATAAAAAAAAAAAACGAGACGCGTCCACACTGCTTTCGCTCCGATCTATCCGATGTATCCACGTTATTCATCTGCTGCGACAACATTATAGTGATGTAATATATGAAGCATAGACCGTGTAGTCATGTAGAAAGAATCCGGAATTCTTCAGGACGGCTTTCATCGGAAACGCGACTCGTGCATCAACCCCCCCGATCCTAGATTTCCCAAAGGCGTCTTCCTTTCTTCGCTTGCATGCACATATCTCCCACGTACGAAAACTATTTATCCGATGGCGCGCCACACCTTGGGGGGCGAAAGAACGAGGGTAGAACGAACAACCGCCCTCTTTTTTTTTTGTTTGTTTGTTTTGATATTCGTTTAGCTTCTGCATTCAGCCGATAGCGTTGTTTTATAGGACGGGATTTCTAGCATATATATATATATATAGCTAGCTAGCTACATTTTACGAATCGGTTGTGAAGTGTAAATGAAACTATCTAATAAACCTATTTAACCGTAACCTGTTGACAAGTGCTGTTTCTGTTTGTCTGTTCGTCTGATTGGTTGTTGATCTGTTTTTTTTTTTTTTTTCCCCCCACACGTTCAAAGTGCTAACTTTGCTAATTCATTTAACAAAAAATAAACAAACGAAAAAAGAGTTCTCCACAGGTTTTCCTCGCAGGTCCAATTTCCACGAGTTTCAGCGTACGACTCACTTAGCGACGGTTGGAGGAAACCGAAGAACCCTCACACGGATAGTACACCGGGCTCAGGATCACACCTGGAAACGCCAGGGTCTTGGAAGTTGGAGGCTTTACCTCCTGCACCTCTATGATGTTCATAATTGAAGTTCTTTCTGGTCCACAGGTTCAAGCGTTTTAATGCTATATTTTATTAAGATTACTCCAGGATCTACCCATTTACTATGATGTTTAATCAGAAATGTACTTCTCTTCCGACTTCATACCATCGCTGGTGAAGAAACTTTGAGCTCACACACCTTAGCAGCCAGGACCAAACCAAGAACCTCTTCCCTATTCACGATGCTCTTGTTATCGCCACAGCCACAGGTCTTTCCTTGAGGTGAGTCGTGGAAGTGGGGCATCTCTCCTGGTGAGTAAAAGGAAGTCCTGAAGGTCAAGGTTCCTGTTCTGGTTCTGGTTTTTTTTTTTTCGTTTTCTTGGTGAGCTTGTAACTGTGTGGTTAAATCTGTCTGATGGCACAAGGGGTTCGGGGTGAAGTGCCTCCGCGAACGCATGATGGATTCCAGCCGTGCTGATGTTTCTACAGCAGTGTTTAGGAAGCATATCCATGATCACTATATATGAATGACTTACTACTGTTATAACCACAAACTGTGAGTGCATGTTATTACTGTGTATTTACTGTTATTACGACACCGTGTTAATGCTGTTCACTGTTACTCTGATGTACACAAGTGCGATGTTATTCAGGTTATTACTCTACACAGCAATGTTATTGTGTAATTACAATGTTATAACTGATGAAAGTATTGCTATGTGATTACAATGTGATTACTACCCTGTTTATTACTATTATAACTCTGGCTGAAAAATATATACAAACAAAAGAACTAGCTCCAACACTGTTATAACCACAGTTATTACTGGGTAATTACAATAACTGTATTTCTAAGAAACAAGGTTACCACTATGAAACTAGTGTTATTACATGTTTATTACTGTGTTATAACTATGGAATTACAATGTTATTGCTACTAATAAAAAAATAAATAAACTAAGGAACTGGTGTTATTACTGAGTTATTACTGAGTAATTAATGTTATTACGACACTGTTTATTACATTGTTATTACCAGAAAAAAATAAACTAAGGAATTACTGTTACTGTGTTATAACTGTGTAATTACAATGTTATTACAACACTGTTTATTGCTGCGTTACTACTATAGAATTAATGTTACCACAAAAATTAAACTAAGGAACTAGTGTTATTACTCTGTTATAACTATGTAATTACACTGTTATTACCACAAAAAATAAACTAAGAAACTAGCGTTATTACTCTGTTATAACTGTGTAATTACAATGTTATTACAACACTGTTTATTACATTGTTATAACTATGTAATTACAATCTTATTACCCCAAAAACAAACGAAGGAACTAGTGTTATTGCCGAGTAACAACTATGTAATTCCAATGTTACCGCTGAAAAAGTAAACTAAGAAACTAGTATTGCTGTTATAACTGTATAATTACACTGTTATTACCACGTGGTATTCCGGTGTTAGAAGCATGTAATTACAATATTAATTACCACTGAAACACAAAAGGGACTGTTATTGTCCAATCGCTGCGTCACTGTCGTTAAATTCCTAATAAACACAGAAAAACACTACAGCAGGAGAAACAGAGCATTTTGGGTTCGATTTATTTATAGTGTTATTTCTTTTTTCTTTAGACAGAAAACAAAAAACTCAAATAAATATTAAAAGCAACCGAAACATAGCACCGTGCACAGTCCTCATTCAGACTGTTATAGTGGTCATGACAAAACACGAAAACGCCTCTTTCTCACGTGCATTTAGTCATTTGTCACACACACACACACACACACACACACACACACACACACACACACACACACAATCCTGAAGCTACACATTATATGCACCGAAAATAAATACTGTACATTACCTAGATGGATGTGCAGAGGTATTTCAGGCTGTTTCATATCAATGCATTTTTCCCCCTGATGTATAAAAAAAAAAAACCGCCAACGTCGGAGGCAACGTGTCGCATGTTTCCTCAGTCTCAGAAGCAATACTGTTATGTCGGTTGTAAAAGATGTCAGTTCATGAGATCTCACGGGCGTCTAACTCAACGCTGCGCTAATCAGGTGTACATATCGGCTTAAAAAAAAAAAAAACGTACATCACATCCTCGTCCTGTCAAGTTGACATTCGACAGCGTTGCGTGTTAAACAAGAAAATAAAAAAATGATTACAATTATATTGTAATTGTAGCGTCTAGTGGCTTCAGCGCAAATGAAAACGCGTCTTAGTGAATACCGGTCGGCTTCTGTATCTTGATTGGTCAAAAGATTTTTCTGCTGACTTTGGCAATTTTCGCCAAAAAATTTGAAATAAATGAGTTTGTAAGGAGTCTCCATTTCCAGCATTACACAGGCATACATTTTGCTAAAACATTTATAATAATAATAAAACACCAAAAATATGAACATATGACACTTATAATGTTTGATAATTATACATAAAAAAATTAAATAAAATAAAAAATTTAAGTAGAATCGGATTTTTTTTTGTGTGTGGTTGGATTCTGTATCCTGATTGGTCAAAAGACTTTAAAGATCTTTAAAGTAATTTTTCAAGATTTTTCGACTTTTGATCATTTCCAAAAAAAAAAAAAAAAAAAGGAAAAAAAAAAAAAAAAAAAAAAAAAAAAA
>JAAIIK010000297.1:389877-402614 GCA_014706435.1 Silurus glanis
TGGAGGGTGATATTTAACCCATACAATTTCCCCACTTTATTCCTGTCATGGCCATTTATTGATTTATTTATTTATTTTTATTTAATCAATCAACAGGAACAAATCTGATAATGAAGTTCAAAAACAAAGGAAAATGAATATCAATTCAGGGTAATCATTTTATTTTATTTATTTATTTTTTTTTTTTTTGCGTTTTGTTTTTATGTTTATATACCGTAAACTTTTATTTAAGTACCGCGGCGACCGTCAACATTCAAATTTCAAAATAAAAGTCGATCCTCTTTATAGCACTTTAGACTTTTATTTATAATTTATTTATTCTTTTTTTTTTTTTCGAATTTTTTTGGAGGGTGATATTTAATCCATAAAATTTCCCAACTCTATTTTTTAATCAATCAACAGTAACAAATCTGATAATGAAGTTCAAAAACAAAAGAAAAAAATTATTAATTCAGGGTATTCATCATTTTTTGTTTGTTCGTTCGTTTCGTTTTTTGTTTACGCTCCAACCATTTCCTATCGGAAATCATCTTTCTTTCGAATACCCGAGTCCTGAACCGTTTTTCCCGCCGTTTCCTCGCGACGTCCGTCTTTTCTAGAAAATTCCGTCTTGAAAACGCAACCGGGATCGATTCCTTTCTCAGTTGTTGTGGAAGGAAAAAAAAAAAAAACAGCTATCAAATCCGATATCCGAAATACTACATCCGAGCTCGTGCTACAGATGCGGTTTGCGAGCTCTGCCTAGCGAGCTAGTCAAAGAAAACGAGACGAACGACAAAAAATCGAAGACGTTCGGCTTTAATTCGAGGGGTTGAACAAAAACAAAAGATCCTATACAACATTTAGGAATTGCAACCAGTTTAATACAGAGTTACTCCATTCCAGGGTCTCAAAAGTAATCGGACAAATTAGCATTTCCGTAAATACGGTTTTTAATACTAAATTCTTGAACCCATGGACATCGGCAAACGGTGGGTTTCCTTCTTTTGCGATGCTTTTCCAGTCCTTCGCTGCTTGTTTGGGGGTCTTTCTGCATTAAACTTAAGTAAGTAAAATGGGGATGTGGTGTCCTTTGGATCATGAGCTCTTCCAAGCCTTCTCTCCACACTTTCTCATCGTCTTCCGTGACGAAGCTCTCGGATTCTCCGAGACGTTCATTCCGCCTCTTCCTCCTGGTAGATGGAGATGGAGACGGCGCTGTAGGGGTCGAGGACGATTTGGGAGCAGCGCACTATGCTGATGAGCAGGAACACGCAGAGCACGGAGAAGAAGAAAAGAGCGAAGCCCAGATCCACGTCCACGTCCAGACGAGACTGGGCAAGAGGGACGTCCATGTCTGTTCCATTCGTCAGCTGCGGAAAGAAAAACCAGATGTCTACAAAACCTCGTTTCTTTTTAACCAAACATCAGATTCTGCTCGATAAACTCAAAAGACAAGAATCCGCATCCGTTCGCTCGTCTCCAGGACTTACTGTCTAGAATCAAACTCGAAAAAAAAACGTCCTCAATCATCACCGAGCGTCCAACAGTACCGAGAAGGAAAAAAAAGGGGACGAAGATGAAGACAAAGCAAAAGGAGGAGACAAAGATGACGAACAACAAGACAACAAAGAAGCAGGAGGACAAACAAGGAGGGAAAGAAGATGAAGTAGAAGATGACAAACAACAAAAAAGAAGGGGAAGTAGAGGAAGAAGGGAAAGCAGAAGAAAAAGATGCCTAACAACAAGAGGACAAAGAAGGAGATGACAAAAAAGGAGAGAAAGAAGATGAACAAGTAGACAAAACAAAAGAAGAGAAAAGGAAGACGACGAACAAGTAGAAGACAAAGAAGCAGGAGGAGGACAAAAAGAAGGGAAAGGAAAGAAAGAAGACAAAGCAGAAGAAAAGCAAGAAGGAAAAGATGGAGACACTGAACAACAAGAGGACAAAGAAGGAAAAGGAGGGAAAGATGATGAACAAGTAGAAGACAAAGAAGCATGAGGAGGACAAAAAGAAGGGAAAGGAAGAAGGAAAATCTGAAGACACTGAACAACAAGAGGACAAAGAAGGAGATGACAAAGGAGAACAAGGAGGGAAAGAAGCAGGAGGAGGGGGGAAAAAGGATGGAAAGAAGAAGTAGGAGACGACAAACAACTAAAAGAAGGGAAAGGTGAGGAAGAAGACAAATCAGAAGAAAGAAGAAGATGAAGACAATGAACAACAAGAGGAAAAAGAACAACAACAAGGACAAAGAAAAAAAAAAGGAAGGGGACGACTAAGAAGAAAGAGAAGACGACGACGACAAAGCAAAAGGAGGAGACAAAAAGATGACGAACAACAAGGAGACCAAGAAGCAGAAGAAGCAAAAAAAAGGAGTGAAAGAAGATGAAGTAGAAGACTGATAACGGATAGACAGGGAAGGAGAGGAACAAGGGAAAGATGATGACGAACAAGACGACAGAGCAGAAGAGGAGAAATGTAGGACGCCAGTCGGTCCTTCAGTATCGGTCCACCAAGTTCCTCCAAGTTCTTCCCTCCGGTCTTTCTCACATCTTACGTGTCTCGTCAAAACCCAACATACCTCCGTCGCACGAAGGTCCGCGGAGACGCTACGGAGTCTCTTTCATGATGCGTCTCCGGTCCTCGATTTGTTCGAGAAGACCATCTCACGTTCCGTGGTGTCTCTCTGTAAATAATTGATCTCTAGTCGAATTGCAAAATTCCTGCTTGATCATTAGGTAAAGATAAAAACCTTCTGGATGCCGAAAAGGGAACCGACCCTGCGAGATCTGGATCTCCTTTGGCTACTTCTATTACTTACACTGAAAGTTTTAGTGTCTCTCTCTCTCACACACACACAGACACACACACACACACACAGCAACCGTGTCCCTAATTAATACTTAAAAAGTGGCGTTTGGTAACAATCAGGTGTTTTTCCCCAACCAGATTGTGAGCTGGATGTATTTGGTTTTTCGAAAAGTTGTTTTTATTGCCGTGGCGTCGCCACGTGAACGCGTTAAGAGTTTGATTCGAGTAGGACACCATTGAAGGTATGGGGGTCTCGAAAGATCCGATTCGCCACTGGAGGATCCGTGGAATTTAGCGATTCAAGCCGATCTTCGTCGCCCATACGGACGTGGATCCTGCACGTAAACGTCGGAACGTTTTCGAGTTCCTATGCAGGAACATTTCGACGCCTCCCTTATTCCTCCTTAGCTACAAGTGTCTCCAAAAGTTTGTGGACACCCCGGCATAGGATCTCCGCTCTTCTGGGAAGATGTTCCCCTAGATTTCGTCGCCGAGTTTCGAAACGTTCGTCTCTGAAAGTTTATTCGTCCGACATAACGGGAACTGAGCACGCAAACAGCAAAACTTTTTCCGCAATAAATTTAATACAAAAAAGGCAAAAAAAACTCTCAGAAATTTACATATACATAGATTTTTCCTTTCTTCTTTTTTTTTCCTTTAACAAGTCTGTCGTTATAGAAACCGCAGTGACGATTCAAAAACGAACAAAAAACACAAGAACCCGGTGCCTCTCACCCCGCCCACTAATCTGCATATGCAAATCGGAGCATAAGTGAGGCACGTACAATGTGACCCATTTGTTAATAAAAAAATAAAGAAAAGAAAAAAAAAGAGAAAAAACAAACAAATTGTAAAACATGGGACTCTTTAGATCGCAAGGAGCGAAGAAATACATGCACATGGCTTTATCGGAACGGAAAAAAATTACAATTCGATTTCGAGTGTCACGGATTCGACTGTACACAAGTAGATTTGGTAAAGAATAATATAATTTATTTAAAAAAAAAAAAAAAAAAAAAAAAGTCCAATATTCAGGATTTTTCACATTTCAATTAAAATCGGGACGTGTGGACTATTTTATATATACACATTAAAAATAGGAACAGCATCCGAAATTCATGATTCGATACCGTACACAATTATCGATTTTTATTCAATTGAAAACTGCCCCCAGAACTCAATTCCAATGCAATTCGATTGAATTCCACTCATTCTTAAATATAAAACATGTAGCCTGCCGTGGACACTTAATGTCTTAAATCTAAGAAAATCAAAATAATTAAAAAGGCACGTGTAGCTAATGTGTGTGGAAGCTCGTTTCCGGCACATATATGTAATATAAAAAAAAATAATAATTTTACGAATTTCTTTCGCTTTTATTTCTCGCAAATTTCCGACTTTTATTTATTAACAATTAAAATTAGCAAGAAAAAAAAAAAGTCAGATTTTATTTTCGTTTTTTTTTAATATGAAGAAAACAGGCTTCCGTAAACAAATCCCGTAAAAAAAAAATAAAAAAAAAAAAAAAGAAAGAAAGAAAAAAAAAAAAAAAAGCAAACTCGCCCGAGGAGATTCGGGAACGGGAGCGTTAAATAAATAAATATTAGCGGCGGCTCCGGATTCGCCGCGAGCCGAATTCGTTTCCCTGTTCCGAGTGAATGGAAGGCCATAGAATAAAAAAAACAAAAAAAAAAAAAAAAACATACAAAATTCCAGGATCGTGTGCCTTTATTTACAAATCGACACGTTTGGATCGACGTAGCGATGATGCGTACGAGATGAATAAATTCGCATTGCTTTCGGAGAAATTTTTCTTCTAAGGATCGAATGTACATCATCGGCGTCGTCGTCATCAACATCGCAATACTCGGGTGTTAAAATATCGCCGAAGGAAAATACCTCACAGGAGGCGGCGCCCTCTACAGGTAGCGTTTCAGGCAGTGCAATTGAAGCAAGTCCCGTAAGAAAGGCAGGATAAGGGCCGCCCCCTTTTTTCTTTTACAAAAATACATCTACATATATATTTATCGAGTTATTACATTGATAATATCGTCAAATATTGCTACCAATTATATAAAAACAGAACGACGTGGACATTCCTCGTGTTCGGGATAAAACGTCTCCAAGTGCATTTGTGTGTGTGTGTGTGTGTGTGTGTGTGTGCGCGTGGCTCTGGGGGCGTGACGGGACGAAACAGAACTCAGTGTGTCGGACTGATTGTGCTCACTCAGTGCACTTGTGCGTGGTTATCAGAACACAGCCGCTTCCTCCGCAGAGGAAAAGTCTACTCCATATTTACCCCCCCCCAAAAAAAAAAACACTCTCGGCAAAATCTCCCCTCGTTCTGTTTCTTGACAAATTGGAAAAGAAGAGAAGGAGAGAACGAAAGAAAAAAAAAAAAAAAAAAAAAAAAAAAAAAAAAAAGAGGACGATGGAGGATCACTCGGGGAACGGAGGGAACATGGGCATCTCGGTGAAGTCGTCGTTGCTGAAGTTTGCAGACGAATCCAACATGGACAGAACATCCTGCAAGGGGAGGGGAAGAAAGGATTAGGTACAAGGGGCGGGGCGGGGCTAAACATTGCCATGGTGATATCTTTCTAGGCTACCAATTCACCCTACATACGTATTTTCTGTACTTGCGATACTTACTGTAAACATCTCTGGTTGGTTGTTCTGGATATGAGGATGAGATTCCGCTGCGTTTTGTGTGTGGGGTTGATTTGGCCACTGCTGCCACGCTGTTGCCTCCGCTGGTCTGGAGGAGAACTGCGTCCCTGACTGGTTTACGTCACCTGGGGGTAAGAAAGAACGTGAGACACACCGTGGCTAATTTGAGAAAGACACACGGAGAGGTCGCGATCGGAGAGCTCACCGTATCCGTTGGTGGCTTGGTGTCCGCGAGGGTTCATCTGCGAGTAATTCGCCGAGTTGGCCGCCATGTTGGATGAAGCTCCGCCCATTTGTCCGAAAGAGGAGGAAGCCGAGGAGGGCGGGGCGGAGCTAAAATTCGGCATGGGAAATTGGGGTGACTGCGTCTTTGCCGCCTGTTGGTCACACATACATACACACATATAAAGACTTTTGTGTTATGACGATGATGATGTTGATGATGATGAAGAATGACCTGTGCATTGAATGGAGGACATGATGGAGCCCAGGTGGCAGGGGGCACAGGGTTCGCGCTCTGACTCTGAACCGGGCTACTGTTGTTCACCGGGAGACCAGAGGGGGCGCTCTGGCGAGACATGTGGGATAGCATCTGGGTTGCCAAAGGAGCTTGCCTGGAAATCACACACACGGTCAACCCTAATCCAATCACACACTTCCAAACTACTCTGAATGTGTGTGTGTGTGTGTGTGTGTGTGTGTGTGTGTGTGTGTGTGTGTGGGGTACCTGAACGCCTCAGTGGCGCGCGAATTAGCGTTGAATGGGGCAGAAGAGGGATAAACCTGCTGTCCACTAGGAGGTGCATTGGAGGACAAAATCTTAGAATGGTCTGAAAAATATTTTAGGTGGAAAAATTATTAGTAATAAGATATGTGTGTGTGTGTGTGTGTGTGTGTATGTGTGTGTGCACAGAGTGTGTGGTCTTACTAGGATCTGGTCCTACTGACTGCACTTGAACCTGGGGGATGGAAAGAGAGCAAGAGGGCATCAATATTTTTTTATCCATCCTTCTTTCTGCATCAATAACTGTCTTGTCCATCTCTTTTTCTACACTAATAACCTCTTTCCATCTTTCTTTTTGGATCACCCATCCATCCATCCACCACATTTACAATCATTCATTCTCTCCATCCCATCCTCTTTTACCTGAGGAAGAGCCACCTGTCCGGCCTCGTAGATCTCCTCTCGTCCTCCTCCTCCCTCAATCTCGGCCTGCTGCTGCTGCTGGAGCTGTCTGCAATCAGAACAGAGACATACAGAGGAGATACAGTCAGAGGAGGCACAACCTCTCAGAGACGTTCGCCCTCCACCGACAGCCAACAAACCCGTCACCCGGCAAACAGCATCCCGCTACCCCCGGATACCAACTCTGGTAACCATGGACACCCACATCTACCTGGTGCAGTCATGCTGATTAGAGCTACACAACACAGAACGAGACAGAGAGAAAAAGAGAACGAGCGTTTGTCTGTGAGAGAGAGGAAGGAGGACAGAGGTACAAAAAGAAGGACCGATGTAGAGGGCAGTCCTTTTTGGAAGGCGGGGGGTTGGGGTTATCTGTCTCACCTGGAGTGTTTTATCTGCCCTGGGCTGGAGGCTGAGGGGCAGCTGGGGCTGTTCTGCCCCATAGAGGGGGGTAATGCCCCCCTGGGGGAGGACAGAGGTGAGAGAGCATCCTGATTCGGAGCTTTACTGTCAAAAAGGGATGGAGGGATTAGGGGAGACCCAAAGGTGAGTGTGGATTTACACCGATTTGCATCTTTTTTTTTTTTCCGTACTCACACGCACACACACAAATTCCCGCCAAACCATGTACTGTGACGCAGATCCTACCAATCCGATCAAAGTGTCTGATCTTTATCTGTCCATCAATATCTAGCCACCGATCTATCGTTCTCTATCTATGAACTTATCCGTGCAACCATCTTTCCGCATTCGGTCCGTGCGTCCTTCCTACTTATTTTTTGGTGAGCCAGCCAGGAGCTCCGAGGTCCAAAGCCCGAACCGGGTCCAACAACCCTTCAGGCTGCAGGGCCCGGCATCTAATAAAATGCAAGCCTTCCTGGAACACACTGTAGGCAAATTATATTTGTAAAGTGTTGTAAATTGCTCACTTGACGTTAGTGTTGGTGCAGATGATGTACTCAATCTCGTCCGAGTACGGATTCTGGAAGGTGAAGGAGCTCGTGCGCATCAGGATCCACTCACCCGACTTGGTGCAGAAGCGAAACATCACGGACAGGACCTGACCACGGAGCTTAACCACCTGGATCAAAAGTCAAAGATCTCACACACTTCCACCAAAAAATAAAAAAAATGCGTCCCTATCTTAAATTATTCAATTAGAATGATGCCACATGGAACGAATAAAACCTTCAACTTCAACACATGTACACACACCTGCTGAAGGCTGTCCCTCAGGAGGCCCTGGTCTTCAGGATGAGCCAGCTCTAGGAAGTTCTTTCCCAGAAGTTCCTAACCACCAAAAGATAATTAGCCGTGTTCGACAAACTTTCATCACATGGCCGCTCATTCGAGACCTACCTGAGGCTGGTAGCCCACCGTCGCTACACAGCGATGGTCCACGAAGGTGAAGGTTCCCTGACAGTTGTGCCGCGAGATGAACTCAACCGGCATGCTGATGCTGCCAGTGCTGCTGTCGTTGGGACAACACGTCACCTAGACAAGAGACGCACGTCAAGACTCGAAGGAGGTGTGAAATTAAGGGTGTACTTACGACTTACGGTTTAGACACCACATTGTCCGTTTTTGCTTGATTTCGCAAACAAAAAAAAACTCCAAAGAAAGCCACAGCACTGTTTTGTGTCTCTGAGTAACATGGTTTTTAGTTCCTGATTGAATCATTCGTTTGAATGATTTGGTTCAAATTTATAAGGCAGCTGTCCGTGGTCCTTAAGATACCACAACAATAATATTCTAAGCAAAATCTCGTGGAATTATCGTTATGGAATTTATAAAACCTTTTTTTGTCGTCAATATCTCACACCCCTACATGGAATCTCAAACGACACACACACACACACACACACACACACACACACACACACACACACACCTGCAGCCTTCCGATGGCCACTAGACAGCAGCGGTTGCCCTGTCCACTTTCACACTCGTCTTCCGACAGAGAAACGCCTGAACAAGAAAAATAAATAAATAAATAAATAAATAAATAAAATGCGGAACCATGAGCACTAGGACCCTGGGGATCTGTCTATTCTGGACGAGGAAGTTTGTGCAGACAAAACAATACGTTACCTGCGGGAGGCCAGGATCGGATGTATCCGGTGCAATGCACCACCACAAACTGAGGCTCGCCCTCTTTACCCGGACCCAGCCCGCTCCTGACACACACGGAAAATCGAGTGTCAGAATATACATTGAAGAAAAGAAAAGAAAAGAAAAGAAAAAAAAAAAAAAAAAAGGAGTTACCTGTTTCTGCTCTTCAGAACGCAGAGTCTGTTCATGGACATGGGCTCCACGGGACAGTTTCCACACCTGAGACAAAATAAAAAATTAAATTGCACATCGCGTACATGACATAAATAAATAAATAAATAAATAAAGCGGCGCAGGAAATGCGGATCCTCACCTCATCCTGCAGATAAAGGAGCGGCGCGCCCCCATGCTCATTCTCACCGTCGACTGGCTTCCCTCCTTCTTCACCGTGCCCGTCTTCAGGTCCAGCATGCGGCCTGAGACAGAAAGAGAGTGAGAGGGGGTGTTCGGGGGGAGGGGAGGGGGGTGGTGTATACGGGAAGCAGAAGAAAGTTCTCACCGCTGTTGTTGTTGTTCTCAGTGGTGGACAGCTGCTCTCTCAGCTTGTCCTTGTCGTCGGGGTGAAGCTGGTCGTACAGAGACGAGCCGAGCCAATCGGACTGGCTCTGGTTCAGCACCGGAGTCACCGAGTCCGACACGTACGCCACGCGCCCGCTCTCGCACAACACCACGAAGAGGAAGCCGTCCGCCGCCTCCAGAATCAGGTGCTTCAACTCCTGCGGGTGGGACGAAAAAAAAAACTCGCACGTCAGTTCGGATACAAGTTTCGCGGACATTTGTCTTTAATGTACTGCATATACATATACGTGCGTGTGTGTGTGTGAGAAAGACCTGGTCGGTAAGGAAGGACGGCTTGTACGTGCCGTCCGTGCTCGTGTTGCCGCTGCCTTTCAGGGTCTTCATGTGAGACACTGCCATGCGCAGGATGGTAAGCTTGTCGGGTTTCCGCGCCAACGCGCTGCACGTGGGCACCATCTCCGACAGCTCCGTGATGTAGGCGGTCATCTTGTTGCGTCTGCGCCGCTCGATCTCGCTGTGGTTCTCCCTGTGCGGGTCGGAGGGTCCCGAGGATGGAGATGCGAAATGAGAAAGGAAAGAATGTAACAGGATATTAAAAAAAAAAAAAATAAAAAAAAAAGGAAGAGATTAAACAGAGAAAGAAAGAAGTGAGAGCAAAGTAAATAAAAGAAAGACGAGTGTAAGGCGAGGGGGGGGGGGTGTTCTGCGCCAGGGAGTTTTCATTGAGAGGATGAGCTGATCTTAAAAAAGAGCTGAGAGAGGAGTGTGAAAATGACAAGTGAGGGAGGGAAAGATCACTCCAAAGAGCCTGAGAAGCAGAAACAGAGAGGAATAGATTGATAGACAGACAGACAGAGGGAAGAAGGGAAGAGAGACAAAGTGCACAGAAAAAAAAAAAAAGGCTTCAAAAGATTTAACGTGCACTTTCAAGTGGAATTGCTACTCAAGACACGGGCAGACAAACGGGCAGAGACGACGGGCAAGTAGACAAAGAGTTTAAATGGCAGGTCTGGAAACTGAGCCGAAATGGCAGACAGACACTCAGACAAACAGGCTGAAATGACAGACAGACAGACCGAGAGGCAGACAGACAGAGAGACAGACAGACAGAGCTAGACAGTTTGCCTGAATGAGAGAGTTTGCCTGGACACCACAGGGAGGGGGGAGTAAACGATCCCAAAGAAACAGCAAGACAACCAGACATCATTCTCTCTATTTCTCTCCCGCCGTCTCCCCCTCGGCCATCCTCGAGTACCTGGCGAATCGCTCCTTGTCGTTCGAGTTGCCCGAGTCGTCGTCGCATCTTAAACCGGAACAGGGAAAAAAAATAAACAACAGATGCAGAGACGCAGAACTCACAAACACACACACACACACACACACACACACACACACACACACACACAGGTATAAACGTAAACGGGACGTGTGCTCACCTGAACAGCTTCCCTCCTTCGTCATCGTCATCAAAGTCTGAGCTGAAGGAGGAGGGAAGAAAAAGTGGGAAAAACGATCAGCGACTAATTCCTTCGTTACAGGGTATATCAAGCGGAGATCGCACTCACGTGGCGGCTCGTTTGTTGCTGCCCTTCGGCACCACGGCTCCGACGTCGGCGTGAGACCCGGCTGCCACCGCCATCCCCAAGGGAGACACGTCGGCCATGTCTGACAAAACAAATCCGTCAACACGTATTAGAATACACGGGAAAAACAAGCCTGAGGTATGATATCGAAAGTCGAGTGACAGCAGCTACTCGCGCCGGTTACTGGAAATACGATTTGTAGCGCGCCGTTTCGCCAAAATCGCTACCACTTCCGTTTGTGTGTTATGTTCTACATAACTTTAGAAAATGTAAATATTAAATGTAAGACACACACACACACACACACACACACACACACACACACACTTAAATACACATCCGTATGACCCGAATTGGATCTTACAAATAAAAACCATCAAATTTTCCCGTTTATTGAATCAATTTAATTTGCGCCAATCGAATCGATTACTCAATTTAATCGCTTTAATAAAAACGCAAATTGCGTTCTTTTGATGTCTTTTTTTTTTTTTTTTTTTTTTTTAAAATATAAAACAATTAATTTAAAGATTTGACCATTTGATTTCAAATTGTTTCGAAAAATATAAACTGTCGATGCTCACAAATATAATTATTAACTGCCTCAATAAATAAAAAAACGACAAGCGAATTATAACTTTCGAAAACTGTACCAAAACTGAACCGAACCGTGACTTAAAAACCGAGGTACGTACCGAACCGTGAATGTTGTGTATCGTTACATAAATTCGATATTACGTCCAGACCAAGTTCTCGCGATATTTCCAACATCCGGGACACTATCCATATTATAACCCAATACCTGTGGTGAATGTATATATAAACTATTAAAAGATTAATTTAACACTTTAATAAAACTAATTACGAAATCAACTTGACACGTCTCGATTCATAAACGCTTAAATTATAAAGAATATACCAAAACATTTTAATAAAACCGTAAATGTTTTTTTTTTATTAAGACGTTTTGACTGGGTTTTAACTCCTGACACACAAAGATCATTAAATAGTTAAATAAATTTTATGTAAAAGATTAAAACGTTAATTCTGAATTATAAACCGAAAACATGTCATATTTGATCAATTTTTTTTTTTTTACCACAGCGTTAGCATTAGCATATCGGGGCCTGCTAGCATGCTAAGCTAGCCGAACAGACGTTGGCTTATATTCAAAGCTTCAACAGCAATTAAATTAATATATATGGATATATATTTGTTAGAAAATTGAATAATTAAAATACGAGACTACATTTATTGTTATTATTTATCAAAAAAATGATAAAGCAAGCACCAATACACACGAACTAGCTACAAGCTAACTCCTGACTCCCTCCAGCTAACTTTACATACACATTATTATTAACTGCTAAACCCCGTCGCTCTCATACTAGAGGAAAGTATTCATAATTAAAACTTTAATATTGTTTGGTGATTTTTTTAAATCTTTGTGTTGAATTTAGTTACCTGGATTGGAAGTCGCCATATCCGACTGGAAGGTTAGCTAGCAGGCTAACACATCAACAAAACAAACTAGCGGCTAGTAATAAACTCCAACCAGCTGAGCTGAGTTTTCTTATCATAAAAAAAAAACACGTAAAAACATTAAAATATATTAATCGTAATATCACAATCTAAAGTGAATCATTTCTGCAGGAATAAAAGGAGTTATTAGCCGGAGGATTAGTTCTCTCCTGGTGTTTCCCTGTTTAAACCCCCTCCATGTTAATCTAAGATGGCGCTGTGTGTGTGTGTGTGTGTGTGTGTGTGTGTGTGTGTGTGTGTGAGAGAGAGAGAGAGAGAGAGAGAGAGAGAGAGAGAGACAGAGACAGACAGACAGACAGACAGACAGACAGACACACACACACACACACACACACAC
>JAAIIK010000297.1:402714-415579 GCA_014706435.1 Silurus glanis
TGTGTGTGTGTGTGTGTGTGTGTGTGTGTGAGAGAGAGAGAGAGAGACAGACAGACAGACAGACACACAGACACACACACACACACACACACACACACACACACATATATAAATATAGTCTCACACTAACACATATAGACACACACAGACAGGCAGACAGACACACACACACACACACACATATAGACATAGACATAGACACATTCATTTACACATATATACAAATATAGACACACAAACACACATTTACACATATAGACACACACACATAGATACACATTCACACACACACACATTTACACATATAGACACATATATACAAATATAGACGCACAAACACACACATTTACACATATACACACACACACACACACACACACACACACACACATAGATACACATTCACACACACACACACACACACACACATAGCCACATATATACAAATCTATACAAATATATACAAATATAGACGCACAAACACACACATTTACACATATAGACACACGCACACATAGATACACATTTACACACACACATACACACACAATTACACATATAGACACATATATACAAATATAGACGCACAAACACACACATTTACACATATAGACATACACACATAGATACACATTTACACACACACACACACATTTACACATATAAACACATATATACAAATATAGACGCACAAACACACACATTTACACATATAGACACACACACAGACATAAACACACACATTTACACATATATACACACACACAAACACTGACAGACAGACACACATGCACACACATAGATACACATTCATTCACACACACACACACACACACACACACACACACATAGATATAGACACACACATTTACACATATAGACAAAGACACACACACACACACAAATATAGACACATATACTGACACAAATTCACACACACACACACACATATAGACATAGACACACACCGCTACATTTTTTTGTTCTATAATTCCTACATTCTCTAAAGATATATATATATATTTACAGAACATAAGAATTGAAGAACAAAACAATTCTCATATGAGTCCACTATGTGCATAATCCCTGATGATGAAGCCTTGAGAGGAACCAGACTCAAAAGTGGAACCCATCCTCATAGGTCCTTAAAGGTCCACAATCTTCATGAGGTGGGACGTGACGTTCATGATATTAACAGCACAAGTTGATAATGTGCATGTGATCAGATGTTCTGGAGCACAAGGTTATGATGTGAGACGTATGTTATGTGTAGAACTCGCTAAAAACATACGTCTTTAATCTGCACTTAAACTGGGAGAGTGTGTCTGAGCCCCGAACACTGTCAGGAAGACTATTCCAGAGTTTAGGAGCTAAATGTGAGAATGATCTACCGCCTTTAGTGGACTTTGCTATTCTAGGAACTACTAGAAGTCCAGAGTTTTGAGATCTCAGGGAGCGTGACGGATTGTAGAAGACTGGAGAGATACATGGAGATAAACCATTTAGTGTTTTGTAGGTAAGACGCAGTAGTTTGTAGTGGATTTGAAACTTAACAGGAAGCCAGTGTAGGGATGAGAAGATTGGGGTTATATGGTGATATTTTCTCGACCTTGTGAGAACTCTGACTGCTGCATTCTGGACAAACTGTAGCTTGTTTATTAAAGATGCAGGACATCCACCTAGTAATGCATTACAATAGTCCAGTCTGGAGGTCATGAACGCATGGACGAGCTTCTCTGCATCAGATATAGACAACATGTTTCTTAGCTTAGCAATATTTCTAAGGTGTGTGTTTCATGAAGGTCGTGTCTGTGAAGGTCAACATTAAGGCGTGTATTTGTTTCACCGGTTCGGGGGTTAAATACGACATTTCCGACATCACAACAAGATCGAACGTTTCGATTGTTTTTATTTGAAATTGTTAGAGAAACAAAACAGCGTGACACAAAACTGTACAGTCGCCTCGGACCCTCAATCGTATTCCTACTTTCCACTCGGCGTCAGTATCCGCGATTAACGCTGATCCGTTCCATTTTCTTTGCTAATACAGCGAATCAAGAACCTGATTACAATAATAATAGTAATAATAATAACAATAATAATAATAATACTGAAATGCAGTCGATAATCCCAGTTATTCCGTACAGGTTGGAAGGTTTTGTGCCTACAGCAGTACACTAGAGAAGGAACATAAAACATTTCAGCAAACAGCTTTCAGTCATGAAATGTGGAGAATCCACCAGGGAGTTAAAACGAAGCATTTTCAATGTCACACATTTTCTTGTTAATCACATAATAATGCAAAAAAAACAATATATATATATATATAAATCTACGATTATTGTGCCTGTTAAAAAAAACAGTAATAAAGGGTCTATATAGGCACATAGTCATTTATACACACTATCATGTAAACTCCAGCATCCTCCTGAGAGGTGTGTGTGTGTGTGTGTGTGTGTGTGTGTTTTATGCTTAACATGTAATTGATTTCCAAATGTTACACGTCCCAGCTTTCGCTAAATTTCCCCTTTTACCTACAATCCTCCAGACTTGAAATCTGAGGCCATTTCATAAACATAAAACTTGCTGTAAAAATACCCAAACAGACAAAGAAAAGAAAAAAAATCAGTAAAAAAAAAAAATATATATATATATCTTGTGTTTCTGTAAAAAAACAAAAAAAACCCCAACCCAAACAGACCAAAAAAAGGAAAGAAATCAGCTTCAAGAAAAGGAAAAAAACAAACAGATCACTTTGAAATTTGGTCCTATTCAATAACAATTATAATTATAAAATTATAAAAAAAAAAAAACGTACAAATCATTCATTTTAATCCACCAGCAATCAGTCGATCAGCTCACAAACTATTAGCTAATCAGTAACTAATAGATCTGTGGCCATTAACGAGAAAGACGTGAAATGAAAGTCAAATGAGAGTCAAATCCGTCCTCCTCCGACGCCTCTGCACTTTCCCGTGAACTTCCTCGAACACTTTCTGGAGTCGCTCTTCATCACGTTCTTCACCTTTAGCTTCACCGAATGTCAGTTGCGGCCAGACATCATTGAAAAGTTGTTCGAGACCCTTTTTTTAGGCAAACGGCATTAAACGCATTTACGTTCATGTAGGAGATTCCACGCTCCAGGGTTCTCACAGCACCTTGGACCTGGTGCTTGGCCCCCCGATCATCGCCACTTATCAGAGAATCTACGCTGTATAGTCAAATATATTGGAGCGCCCGCCTTTTCCCACCCATATGGGGTTTCTTTGACAAACTGTTCCCACAAACTCTGAGACATACAATTGTCTAGGACATCTTTGGATGTAGTAGAATGACATTTTTCCCTTTATTTGATTTAGGAGACCCAAACTTTTTCCAGCTCCCATGAAGATATGGGTTGGAAGATGTACAGCTATAGCACTCTAAACCCTATTAAACACCTTTGGGATGAATTCTTCACCTACTTCAGGCCTCTTTACTTCTTCACGTTTTTACCACATTAAAAAAAAGTCTAATTGTGACTTGATTTTTCGCAATTCCGCCTTTTTTTTCCTCACAATTCCGACTTTATTTCAGCCAATTCTGAGTTCTTTTTCTGAGTTTTCTCAGATTGGCTGTTTGATACCATGCCATTCTTCCAGTAACAACAAGATCTCACGGTTTTGTAGAACCATGTTTAAAATAGTCCTCCATTGTTTCACAGATCGAAAAAAGTAAGAATTGTGAGGAATAAAGTAAGAATCGTGAGGAAAAAAGTCAGAATTGTGAGGAAAAAAGTAAGAATCATGAGGAAAAAATTCAGAATCGTGAGGAAAAAAGTAAGAATTGTGAAGAAAAATTCAGAATCGTGAGGAAAAAAGTAAGAATCGTGGGGAAAGAATTCAGAATCGTGAGGAAAAAAGTAAGAATGGTGGGGAAAAAATTCAGAATTGTGAGGAAAGAATTCAGAATCGTGAGGAAAAAAGTAAGAATTGTGAGGAAAAAATTCAGACTTGCAAGAAAACGAGTAAGAATTGTGAGGAAGAAAGTGAGACTTGCGAGACAAAAAGTCGGAAATGCAGGACAAAAGTCAGAATCGTGAGAAATAAAGTAAGAATCATGAGAAATAAACTAAGAACTGCGCCGAAATAAAGTCGAAATAAAGTCGAAATTGTGCGAAATAAAGTCGGAGCTGAGTAAAAAAAAAAATAGTGAAAAAAAAGTTGGAATTGAGAGAAAAAGAAAAAGCCAGAGTCACGAGAAAAAGTCACAATTGCGAGAAATGAAGTTAATAAAATTTTCAAAAATGATGTGGGAAAAACAGGCTTCCATATTCACCACACCTACATCTCTACCTCAGTTCATTAACGCCCCCTTGTGGCTGAATGAAATCTCACACAAATCTCCACCAAATCTAGTGGAACATCTTCCTATAACAGCAAAAGGGGACTCAATGTGGAATGGAACCTTATACCTCTATGTGGAATGGTGTCCACAAACTGTTGGCCATACAGTGTATATGCAGTATATTCAAAAACATTTCTCGCTGTAGCTTCATCAGTTACATGTGGCCATCTCTAAGTCTGAGGTAATTTTTTTTTTACAGGATGTCCTTCTGACCATTTAGAATCCTGAATTCGACAGCGTAGTAACGTCAATTTTCTGTAACGTTTATGCCGTTTATATCACTCAGAACTCAATTTACACATCCCAAACGTGAAGCTACATCTGCTAACCGTCAACATCTCAATAACCTTCCTCAGCAGGATGACATACCAATAATATCCACCTTCTATGTTTTAACTTCCTGGATCTTTTCACAAAATCGAGTTTCTGTCAATCTATAAAATCAAACACAGAGTTGTAACGCTAATTATAGCATAAAGTCTATATAATCAAAATGATGGCTCAAGGCACAAAACCAAATCTCCGTATTAGAGCCCTAGATAGGCAACAGCGTGAGGAAACTCATTTGCTAGTTATGACTGAGTTTAGACTGCAAAGCTAGCTAGCTGTGATTTGATAATTGTGACTGAGAATAGATTGCAATGTTAGCTAGCAATCATTTGAGAGAAATTCATCATTGCCAGCTGCCTTATGAGGGAAATTTGATTCACATTGGAAACTAGCTATCTGAAATTTGTTAGACAGATGTAAATCACTGGCTTTATTGTGCCAGTCAATTTTTATTTTTTTTACTGTAACTCTGAAACAACTAAGTCTCATTAGATTAGTTGGCAATGTTAGTTAACGTTTAAGAAAAATTTTACTACCTACAAAAGAGGCATTTGTTATTGGCTAGCTAAAGTTTGATAGTGAACTGCCATTCGCTTGCTGACAGGAAGTAACTAATAAAACTAGCTATCATGCAAAAACATTTAGTAGTTAGCTAGCTGAAACTTTTGCAATTCAGAATTCTACTAATACTACTAATTAGCTAGGCAATTGTAAAACGCGGATAAAATTGTATGAAGTTTTTATGTTACTGTAGATATCCTTTGAAAACTCATCAATCTTCTAGTGAATCTTAGCCATGTAGCTAGCTAAGGTTTGCGAGAAAATACTAATATACATAAGTAATGTACACGAGATCGTTGCTATCCGCTATCTAGAGCTCTGAAATGGAGAATTCACCCGACTTCACGCAACTTACATATATTAAACGCATAATATAACCAGAGATCCAGCATGTCTGATCTGGGACCAGTCAAATCCAATCTGTTAATCAACATACACCAATATCTATTTAAATATTTTAAAAAATTGTCTTAAAAAAAAAAAAATACAAACGAATTAATGAGTGGCTCAAATGGAAAAAAATAAACAATAAAAGAAAAAAAAAAAGTAGCTGTGTAAATAAACATTTTTTTCACATTATTTATACATTTGCTGCCGTTTTTTGCTCAAAATTCGTTACAGTTATTGATTAAAAGAATTATTTTCTAACAGTAAAAAGGAAAAGTCAGTAAAAGAGGCCGATCCTCCTACTCGATCAGCGGGGCAGAGCGATCATTGGTCACCGTTTTCCTCAGACGGATGTGAGCGAACGGATTGGTCCTGAGGTGGGGGGTGGGGTGGGGGGGATATGCAAATTAGCATGCAAATTAGAAAGAGAGATGTAGTGAGGTGCAGAGTCGATGGTTTACCTGGTGGGAGATGGCGAAGGAGACGAGTGATCGCCCTGCAGAGAAGAAAAAAATTATATTAGTCGGAATACTGTTTGTTTCACTAATTGATGAGATTCACTGATTAATGATCAGTTACATGTTTCAGTGATCTAATAGATCTAATAATAATCCTGAGTAACAGACTGTTGACATTAAGTACAGTCCGAATCCATCCTCAAAGCTTCCGTTACTTCGTAATTTCATGGATCTCCAGGCCATAGTTTTGAAACCTTCTCCAGCTGCACAGAGTGGTTTCCAATTGAATAGAACACCACCCCAAGGCAGGCCGAGACGAAGTGAGCAGATCCGAGGAGAGGAGAGGAGAGGAGAGGAACAGTGGTCACTGGTACCTTAGAAGCTTGTTTAACTAGATAGATAGATAGATAGATAGATAGATAGATAGATAGATAGATAGATAGATAGATAGATAGATAGATAGATAGATAGATAGATAGAAAGCTACTGTAGCTAGCTAACTACCCAGATAGACAGACAGACAGACAGACAGACAGACAGACAGACAGACAGATAGATAGATAGATAGATAGATAGATAGATAGATAGATAGATAGATAGAAGCAGACTATGAAATAGGCAGACAGACACACAGACAGACAAATAAAATAAAACACACTAAAGGCCTGACAGACTATGAGACAGACAGACAACTGATTGGTAGCCAGACAGACAGATATACATACTAATAGACAGACAGATAGATTGACAGACTGGAACACAAACAGACTAATTGGTATGAAGTTCGACAAATCAACAAACATATCAAATACAGACAGACGGGCAGGCAGACAGACAGATTAAGTGATAGACACTCAGACAGACAGCTATCAGATGTAGATGACTGGACGGATCAGAAGCCTGCAGTAGACTTCACACGTGCCTCACCTGCTCTTTGCCCTTCTGCTCGCCGTGTCCTAGACTCATATGTCTGATGTCAGGGTTCATCATGCTGTAGGGGCGTGGCCTAAATGTGCTGATCCCCCGCTCCTCCTCCGAGTCTGGACTGAGTTTCACAAACTCACCAGCAGGGGGCAGCCTGTCCAACTGTCCCAAACTCGTACTGTTCAACTTGGACAGACCCGGAGGACTGAAAGGACAGAAGGACACATTGTACATTATTATTTTGTCAGAAAAATGGTACTGTTAGCATTTATAAAATTCAATTTCAAGAATTATAGAGCAAGAAGGTGCTGGCAGATCAGACGGCGTCGGACCTGGCGGGGTCGTGTTGCGTCGGCGTCGATGTGCTCGGCATCGGCTTGGTGTAGGAGAAGGGAAACCAGCCTTTCCTTCAGGAAACACAACACAACAACTCTTGAGCATACCAACATGGTCAGAAGGTGTTAAATATCGGTGTAATGAGCAGATCTTGGTGGAATACGAGGAGCACAACAGATAAATCAGGAAAATCAGAATCTGCTAAGAAGAAATGCAAACATGTGTAGTGTTCAGTTAGCGTCGCACGTGGGGACTTCTGTAGTTTGTTATTGGGTAGTTTATTAACTAGAACAATTGATGCAAAGTGAATTCCACTCTGATGTAACTGTGTTAGAAAATGTAGTGGTAGTTTCTTGTTGTTTGGTGTGGTTGTGTAACTTGTGGTAGTAGTTTATTGTTGCTGGCTGTAGTTGTGTAACTTGAAGGATAGTTTATTGTTGTTTGGCGTATGTATGTGCCTTGTAGTGGTAGATTATTGATGTTTGGTGTGTGTGTAACTTGTACTGGTAGTTTGCATTGTTGGCTGCAGTTGTGTAACTTGTAGTGGGAGTTTATTGTTGTTGGGTGTAGTTGTGTGACTTGCGGTGGTAGTTTATTGCTGTTGACGGAAGTTCTGTAACTTGTGATGGTAGTTTATTGTTGTTGGGTGTAGTTGTGAATCGCGTGATGGTAGTTTGTTGTTGGTGTAGTTGTGTACTTTGCACTGGTAGCTTACATTTTTGGCTGTTGTTGTGCACCTTGGAGTGGTAGTTTGTTGTTGGGTATAATGGTGTGACTTGTGGCAGTTTCTTGTTGTTGATTGTAGTTATATAATTTGTAATGGTAGTTTATTGATTTTTCAAAATTCTAATCTGCCAATGAGAAAATGACCTTGTTTTCCGCTTACCGTCCAGTCCTCTCGTTCTGTCCATAGTGCCAGCCGTCTCTCGGCTCGCTGATGAGTAGCCCGATGGCATCTCCGGGAAGGAAGGACAGTAGACATGACGCCCCTCTGTCTCCTTTTTCTGGCCGGTCACCCGAGCTGGGCGAGTGAGCAAACAGAGCCTCCACGCGGACTGGGGGACAGAGAGGAAGTACCCGGGGTAGGGTGGAACCTGAGGGGGGAATACAAACTTCAGCCCCCTACCTTCAATATAATGAAAAACAATCGAAAATGTGCAAAAAGGAGCACTACAAGCTTGACCGGTCACCCATAAATCCTGTCCGCAACTCAGACGGCTGTTTCCGTGGTAACGGCAGCGTGGAGGTCGCATATACATCGGCAACCCTGAGCAGGAGAGGGTTATTGGTCGGAGGACTGAAGGCAGAGGGTGGAACGGGAGTGAGGGCACGAGAAAGGGGTGCGCTGTGGGGCAACGGCGGCGTCTGGGGGGCGTTAGGGGGCGGAGCCAGGCCCTGAAGAGAATGCAGGGATGAAGCAGAGGCGGGGCTGAGAGAGAGAAATGCTGAGCCAGAAGGTGGAGAAAGCAAGCTGGAAATGCTTCCTGAGGTTGTCTGCACAGGGTGGGCAGGGCTCGAAGAAGTGCTGGGGTTGTGGGTGGTGCTGTTTTGTGCGAAGACAGAGCGAGGGGCGGGATCAGATGATCCAGCTCGCTGTGGCTGGGACCGATTGCTGGACTCGCCATTCAGAAGGGGCGGGACTTCCTGTACGGACAGCCTCTGTAGGAGTGAGTTACAAGTTTAATTCCTCTTTCCCAAAGTAACCCTCCTGTAGTACACACTAAGAAGTATACAATGTAAAATTCAAGCGTTGCACCTGCTCTCCAGACTGAGCAGAACCCAGTTTAGTGTGTCGGAGGACTTCTGCTATCCCGGAGGCCCCAGGGCCCTGAGGGGCCGTGTGGCGCAGCAGGTTCAACGCTCGCTCCGGTAACTTTGTTGGCTGGGAACATGACTGTTGCCATGACGACAGCTTTTGCGACAGGAGTTCACGCACCTGTGAAATACAAACATATGCGTAGTGTTGAGTTAATGTCACACGTGGGGATTTCTGTAGTTTGTTAGTGGGTAGGTTATTAACCTAAAGAATTGCAATGTGAATTTTGCACTGATGCAATTGTGTTCAAACGTTGTCATGAGGTTTAATCGACTGTAGTGGTAGTTTATTTTTAGTGCGTGTAATTGTGCAACATGTAGTGGTAGTTTCTTGTTGTTGGCTGTTGTTCTGTACCTTATAGTGGTAGTTTTTTGTCGTTGGCTGTAGTTGTGTAACGTGTAGTGGTAGTTTGTTGCGGTGAGCTGCCACAGAAACGCGTACCTTGTTGTGGTAGTTTATCAGCAGCTTGGCGACGGAGCATTGACGATCCACCAGAAAGCAGTACCTCCTCCTCTCCTCGGTGAGAGCAGAGCGATAACCCACAGCCACCAGAGAGTCCAACTCCGTCTGCCTGCGACTCATCAGCTCCACAAACTGACACACACACACACACACACATGAAAAAGTCATCACTCAGTGTTGTTCCTTACACAGAACCACCCATGATCACATGTGTTTTTGATGGCAGTAAGATGCACACACACACACACACACACACACACACACACACACTCTGATGGAAAAGATGGTACAATGCGAGAACAAAATCAACACTGAAGCCACAAAAGCAGGAAATTATGTTATCTTCCAGCACAAAAGTGGTTTCCTGAGAATTTCAGTATGTAACTTTGAAACTCTATTGTTTTTTTGTTTTTTTTTCTCTCCAGTCATTTTGGGTATTAATTTATGTCCTTTTTTTCAATATAAAAATGTTAATTCGGCATCGATCTACTTCAATTTGTATCCGATAAAATCCTACGAACGTAAATTTCACGCGAATGTAAAGATGTACAGTGTGTGTATCCGTGCACCTGCATCTCCCGGTCTCCGTATTTATTCGGATGCCGGCTGCCGTGACTTTTCCTGCGCAGCTTCTTCAGCTGCGATTGACAGCGTTCGATCGAATCGGCCTTCGACCGGCGCTCGCTCTGGTACTTCTTCAGCGTGGCCTGGATAATGATTCAAACCCAGCGGGACATGTTACTGTACTCATAACTTTTCAAATGGATACTGGATAAAAAAATAAATAAAATAAAAAAACAGTACCAAATCATAAAAATGTGCTAAATTAAATCAATATATAATTTACATTCATAAATATTGAGGAAAATATAAGACATATAAATGCATTCACAGTGAAACAAAAACGAACACTCAAAATAACTGAAAACATTTACACGTCAAATAAACAGCGTGGCATCAGTGACTTACCTCTAGAGGTCGCTTTCGCTCTCTGTGTAACGCAACCTGGAAAAACTATCGCAATGTATTTTTGCCGGTAGTGGCAGCAATCAAGTATCGGTGCTGATTAAAGCCAGAAAAAGAAACTTACGGTGAGGAATTTAATGTCCAGGTCAAGCTTCTGTTCCAGCTGAGAGAGAAGTTCGGAGTGAAAGAGCTTCAGCTGGAGGGAAGGGGACATTTTTTTTAAAAATTGACATGAACGTTCATTTTTGGTTGATTACTTAGTTAGTTGTGTATGAATTGAATACTACTACAATATATTTAATTATGTATATAAAATATATATATAAAATGTCTGTATATAATTCCTCAATAAACAGATATTCCTGAGAGAAACAGATATTATATGTCTGAGCATCATGTACAAAGCCAGCTCCATGGAGATATACTTTCCATGGGTTTGAAGATGTAGAAGATCTCCTGCTGTAAAACCCTATTATAGACCTTTGGGGTGAATTTGAATGCGGACTGCACCCCAGGCCTCCTAACCTCTATCACTACCTGACTTGACTAAAACCCTTGTGGCTGATTTCACAAATCTCCACAAAATCTGGTGGAACATCTTCCCAGAAGAGTGGAGCTTATTATAAGGGCGAATGGGGACTCATTATGGAACAGGTCGTTACCAGCCTTATGATGAAGCGCTGGACTTTTTCCAACGAGGCAGTACGACTAAAAGTGAAACTATGAAATAAAATAAAAGACACACACTTTGTAATGTTGCCTCAAAAGCCCTTGATCACAAAGGAAACCCTACGATAATGATAATAATTCAAAGTGTCGTGGGCTTTGAACTTACCACGTCTTCTAACTGCACCTGGATCTGCCTGTGCACCTCAGCCATCTGGAACAGCGTGTCACCTGAACAGACGCAAACACACACACACTCGTACAATACATGCCAGTACAAGTACACCATACACACACTGTGAAAGTACCGTGTTGCTCGTCAATATACGAGACAGAAATACGGCGGAAACGCAAACTCCAAGAGTCCCACGGCGGGAGTTTTGGGTGCAAATACTTTTAAGCAGACCAGGACCGAGTCAGTCTAACACAGTCTCCATTCGATGTGTAAGTACTAAATTTCATACGAACGCACCGTCTAATAAACCATTAGCATAAAACTAGCGAACGATCCGGGCTAAAGAAACGCTTTGCTAGCGTGCTAGACTGTTTTTAGCAATGAAAATGCACTCGAGAGTATCAATTACTTCAAAAAAACGTTAAAACCCTAAAACCGCTAACCGGACCACTGTGAGGTCGGCCATTTTGAAAGCGACACATGCGTTGTCATCATGAGCGTTTCGAATTCCGATGTAATCAAGCGCAAAACTCGTGCATCTCGCCAGAACGAGGTTTCCGGAACGTTCCCGGCTAGCGCTACATCAAAAAAAATGTCCAGGACGATTTTATAAACTGACAGGAGAATAAAGACGATGGAGAATAAAAAAAAATAAAAAACGGAGACCATCCTTTTGTACGGTTGCTTGAGCTGTGGATGGATGTAGCGCTAAGAGTTTCATGCTAGGTGTCAGTACGGTGCTTTTGATGCCTTTTAGTGCTCATTTAGAGACACATCTGAGGGAAAAGTTGATATTTCCGATGTTTTCATGTCGGTTTTACGGAAGCGGCGCCTCAATATCGCGTGTATGGACCCGAACCTCACCCACTTAGCATAATATTCATAGACACATGAATATGTAAATTATGCAAATTCCCCCTCTTATAGTAGTTCATTCATTTATTTCCTTACAGTTAGTGATAATTTGTCGGCTGTTTTGTGCGTGTGTGTGAGTGTGTGAGTGTGTGTCCCCACTGAATAACACTCTGTGTGTGTAGTTTGGCATGCAGCCTCTTTCTTCACCCCCTCCATCCCTCCGTTCCTTTCGTCCACCCCCGCTGCTTCCAGAGGCACAATGTGATCATGTGGTGTTGTTAATCTTGCAACAAAGACCCTTCTCTCCCTCTCTCATTTTCTCTCTCTTTCTCTCCCTCGTTTTCTCTTTCTCTCGTTTTTATTGCGCACTCGTTTTTCTTTTAACAGCACACTCATTTTTTCTTTCTTAGGCCATCTTTCTTTTTTGTTTTCATTCACCGCTTCACCCTCAACTTCTACTGTTTTTCTCTCATTCTCCTCTCTCTCTTACTTTCTGTCTCTCTCTCTCTCTCTCTCTCTCTCTCTCTCTCTCTCTCTCTCTCT
>JAAIIK010000297.1:431847-449347 GCA_014706435.1 Silurus glanis
GTTGTTTGTGTGGCCTACATAATGAGTAGGGTCTATGGTTTGGGACAAGCCCCCACAGGGATCTACTGGTGGTTTTTATGGTTAAAAGTTTTGAAGTACTTGATGCTGTGGATCCATTCGTCCTTCTCCTCCGGCGTGGGGGCGGAGATTCGGTAGACCATGTGATTGCCCTCCACCACTCGTCCGTCAGCTTCCGTTTTACACGCCTTAATGAGTTGCCCTCGGTTGTTGGGGATGTAGAGCTCGAAGCAGTTCTACACACACACACACACACACACACACACACACACACACACACAAAAGTACGGCTTCTGATTGGTCGTCCAGCATTGTTGCGAGTCCATTAGGTTTAAAGAAATCTGATTGGCTGGAAGACTCACGGGTTTGCGTGGATCCTCCACTTCCCGAATGCTCAGGTTCTCCAAGGGGATGATGCCTCTCGGTTCCTTGTCCTACACACACACACACACACACACACACACACACACCACACACACACGCACGTTTATAATAGCTGCAACAGGGTGTAATGAACCGGTGTGCCTGCGGAGTGCGCACTTACTGTAGTGTACTCAAAGTAATAGAGGCAGTTATCGGTCAGAATGAACCACCTCCTCTTCCAGGTTTTCACTCGTCCCCCTGCGAGAGAAAGAATCCCGTCTTTAATTCTTTTGCCTCGCCTAGAACTTTCTCTGTCCGTCACCTTAAACTAATAAAAGGTGAAAAAGAGACAAAACCGCAACTGGATTTGGGACAGAGCCGGAATGGAGCACCTACCTCCTGCAGAGAAGAAACCGCAGGCCAAGCAGAAGAGACCAGAGAGTGAGAGGAACGCAGGAGAGAGGGAGGGAGGGAGGAAAAGAGGGAGACAGGATTAGTGACAGATCACACGTCCTTCCATGCAGAGAACTGAAATGCAGGTCGCACGCACACACACACACACACACACACACACACACAGCATGCCGGCATCGATGAAGCCCGATTGCATAAACTCATCATCATGCAGGTTTAAAAGATTCACGAGAGAGTCGCAAAGATCTCCAGCTCAGAGGGCAAAGGGCGCGCACACACACACACACACACACACACACACACACACACACACACACACACACACACGTTTACCCAGTTTTAGCAGCCAGCCCTCTCGGTCTGGGTTGAAGAACGTGTGAGTCAAATCATTCCCATCATCCTCTGGGATTTTGAACGGCTCATTCTTAATGCTGTCATACAGATTCTGAGAGTGTGTGTGTGGGAGGGTTAGAGGGTGGAGGGAAAGAAAGAGAGGGAGGGAGGGAGAGAGAGAGAGAGAGAGAGAGAGAGAGAGAGAGAGTTAGGTACAGAAAAAGAAAGACATAGAAAAAGAGAGAGGGACAGAGGGAGAGAGAGAATGAAGGAAGGAAAAAAAGAGGAAAGAAAGAGTGGGAGAAAGGGAGAGAGGGAAAGAGAGGGAGGAGAGAATGAGAAAGAAAAGAGAATGAGCAAGTGAGGGATAGAGGAGGAGTGGGAGGGAGGGATGGCGAGAGGGAGAAGAGAAACAGAACGAGAGAGGGAGAAAGAATGAAAAACAGAGGGAAAAAGAAAGAAAAGAGAATGAGCAAGCAAGCGACAGAAGAGGATTGAGAGAGGGAGAGAGAGAGAGAGATATCATCATCAAATGTACTATTGTGTAACAAACACACTCACTCTCACTCACACACTCACACACACACACACACACACACACACACACACTCACACACACACACACACACACACACACACACACACCCGGAGCAGCTCCTCGGGCAGATCTCCGCCCTCGTTAATGCCGCGGTTCATGCTGATGAAGCGCTCCACAGTGGGTTTGTCTCGGACGTTGGGGTTGTGGAGGCTGGTGTTCAGCATGATGATCGCGAACGATAGAACGTAGCAGGTGTCTGGGGAGAAGAGAAGACTTGGTGTGGGTGTGGGTGTGGGTGTGTGTGTGTGTGTGTATATGTGTGTGAGAGGGAGAGTGTGTTACCCGTGCTCTGAAACACTCCGGGGTTGCAGTGGCAGTATCTCTGCGCAAACGCTTCCATCATTCGGTCAATCTTCTGAGCTTCTCCGGGCAAACGGAAGCTCCACAGGAACTGCCTGATTCGCACACACCAGACGCGTCACGTCACCACATGACTTCCTGTCAACTTTTTCTCGTTTATTGGAGTTGCTTCATCCCCCACCCCAATTATCATCATCATCATCATCATCATCATCATCATCCTCACAGACCAAAACAAACACACAGGTGTGACGTACCGGAGAGCCTGGACCAGGTTCAGATCCGTAAACTCATGAAGGTCAACGAACGCCTGCAGGACGCGAAGGTTAAACTCGTCTCTGTGTGTGTGAGAGAGAGAGAGAGAGAGAGAGAGAGAGAGAGAGAGAGAGAGAGAGAAGGTTTGACTTGCGTTGGGTTTTATGTTCACAGTACAGTAGTCTGTGTGTGTAAAAAAGACAAGAAGATGGACAGAGAGGATGAAAGAAGAGGCTGGAGGAACAGATGGCGGGACAAGAAGGAGGGAGAGGACGGGGGCAGAGGATGGGGTAAGTGGATAGAAAAAATGGATAGAGAGAGTGGATGGATCAAGAAGATGGAGGGAGTGGATGGATGGAGAAGATAGATGGAGAAGATGGAGGAGGTGGATGAAGAGAATGGATGGATGGAGAAGATGGAGGAGGTGGATGAAGAGAGTGGATGAACGGAGAAGATGGAGGAGATGGATGGAGGAAGTGGATAGATAGAGAAGATGGAGAAAGTGGATGGACGGAGTGGATAAACGAAGAAGAGGGAAGAAGATGATGGAAGGAGTGACTGGAGGGGGAAGACAGTGGGAGTGCACGGATGGAGTGGACAGACGAATGAGAGGATGGTGGGCGAAGATAAAGGGACTGGATGGAGGACGTGGAGGGAGGAAGTGGATGGAGAGAGAAGTTGGATGAAGAAGATGGATGGGTTTCTTGATGGATGGACGGATGGAAGGAAAAGATCTACCTTTCTCCCAGGTAGTCTCCGATGGCGGTCTTGTTCAGCCCCTCGCCTTTATAGAGGAACTGCGCGATTTCCTCTGGAGTATGGCGCAGCAGCTCGTTATCCACCAGGAACCCGATACCCTGAGGGCACGACAAACAAGCGTCTTACACGCATCTATACACACACAAAAGTATTGGCACCCATCCGCGGTCTGCTTTCTCACCTTTTTGGGGTCCATGTTGAACTTTTTTCTCCCCATGGCGACATGTCGACTCTTCTGGAGCGTTTTGCTGCGGACATGAACGCTGATTAGGTTTCACGTTTATCACACACACACACACACTCACATGAAGAGTCACACACCTGCCCTCAGTGCTGTTCTCCAGGCCTTCCACCTCCATCATGGCCTCTCGCAGCTCCTCTCGCAGCCTCTGGATCTCCAGCAGCAGGGCGCCTTTCCTCCGCCGGATCTCCTCCAGCTCCGCTCGCTCCTCGGGACTGAGATCAGCCGGGACTGATGGGAGATTTAGCGTCCGTTTCAGTAATAGTACATAGTTTTTAATCGCCATTAAAATGGAATTCCTTCCGTCCTGAACTCAGAATCGCTGACTTACTTTTGAATCTATTTTCCATGAATACTTTATTAAATTATTCCCAATAAATAACCTTATGAGGTGAATATCGACGCTTCTGATCGCAGAGATGATGTGGTGCAGCTGTGGTGCCAGTGAAAGGAGATTCGCTTAATTGTGTTCATTGGGTTTCTTGCTTTATGGCATTCGTTCTCGCTGCTCCGTCATGCAGCGTTTCTCTATAATAGCGAGGGATTCTATAAAGCCGTGGCGTGACGGTATTAAGAGGTGGATCGGTTCAGGTAGGACGCCACTGAAAGGGTTAAAAGGGGAAATGCACGGCCTGCCGGTGCTTGTCACGTGAACAGGTCCGGACACGACCTGCGTTTGCTAAAAAAAAAAAAACAGCACCTGAGGGTCTCGTGCGTCATTCAGGACAATTACTCATGATGACTTTTTGATATAATGGTCGTAATGGGAGTAGTTTAAAGCAGATAATCAGACAATATTTCGCTAAGTATGTTATTGCGCTGGTAAGGACCACGGACAGCTGCCTCCTAAAATGTTTGATATTCTTCATATTCTGTGCGCTGATTCATCATTTTCCTATCATTTAAAATTTATTTTTTTTATACATTTTCCAAAATCCATATTCTTACATTTAATCAGTCGATTAAAATAAGACATTTTGACAAGCAAATCAAATTCATTCAAAGCGCCCTTTAATAAGTGAGTCGTTGCGATTGAACCGAATCACCCGTTTAAATGATTCGGTTCAATCGCAATGACTCACTATTGCTCAGGGACGCAAAACAGCGCCGTGGCTTTGTTTTTGGGATGCATTTTGTACGAGAAATCGCGCAAAAACAGGCAACTTGGGTGTCTAAAACGCAGGTCTCTTCATTTACCCCTGGTATAAAGGGCTAGTCCTGTTTATTACACGATTAATACACATTTATTACACAAATAACCCTGCAATCATATTGCCTTGATTACGAATGCAAAGAAATGTCCCTGATTTAACATCACACACACACACAAACAATTTTATATATATATATATATATATATATATATATATATATATATATATATATAAGCTCTACGACCAACATTTCCTCTCAAATTTGCAAATACAATTCTAAATCCACTCTATGCGCATTGTTATGACATCATAAACGCGCTGAATGTCTGACATTTGCCTAGCACGCGTATATACGCGTTCAAAAGGAGAATGACGTGGAAGACGACCTTATTTTAACGTCTAGCATTAAAAAAAAGTCGTATTTATTCATTACAAATATAAAGAACGCCGCATCGTTTAGGCTAAGTGCATTTCCCATCTGTATTCAGAAAACCCCGCCTCCTTTGACACGATTGGCTGGGGAGGCGAGAGTCCAGCGATTTCGTTGGTGGGAACGAGTCGAGAAGGCGAACTCCCAACCAATCACAGCACGAGTTTCCGGAACTGCGGTGGGAATGCCAAACAGGGCATGCTAACGTGTTAGCTCGCTCGGCTACGCATGACAACGCAATGGTTTCGAGTAAACTTACTGTAGTCCAGGTCGTCCATTTTGGGCGCTTTGCTCTTAGGCATATAGGTATCAGAGCCGACTGTCATTCAAGGGCCGAAAACGACGTGTTTTTATATCAAATAAACCCCCCAGTTTAAAATGAATAGGGTGGATTCGAGACAAAGGAGGAGTCGGAGACCGGAAGTTGCGTCAGAGGTTCGCGTCCATATGTAAAGCCTTCGTGCCCTTACCAAGATGGCCGACTGCAATATACGTTTTCCTTTCAAACGAATATCGCAGTCTGCCATCTTGGTAAGGTCAGAAGCTTTGGCGACACCATTTTGGATCTAATTCTTTTCTTTAGCTGTGGATGAATATAAAATACTATTTTTTTCAATGCTAGCTCAGGCCTCTGATCAAACTGTTTAGAATTAAACATTTAAAACCCTTTTGTTGGTTATATTTTTAGATTAAACCCAAAACAAGTTTCAGAAATCCAATCAATGAACATTGGGAGTGTAGTGTTGGTTTCGAGGTCTGATCAAATCCCATGGTTTTTCTCAACACAAGCTGTTGGTGTGGTTCCAGCTCACAGAGTGTGTGAGAGAGAGAGAGAGAGAGAGAGAAAGGTGGAGGGGGGTAGAGAGACAGATAGAGAGATAGAGAGAGAAGAAGGTGGAGGTTTAAATTAGCTTGGGTTTTAGTTTTGACAGTACAGTATGTGTGTAAAAAAGACAGAAAGAATGGAGGGAAAGGATAAAGAGGTGGAAGGAGTGGATGGATGCAGAAGACGGAGGAGAGGGTGGAGGGAAAGGACGGAGCTAGTCTGTGGAGGAAGAGATGGAAGTAGAAGATGGAGGTCCCAAGGTTCTTCTTAAGCAGAAGCTGGGGGTGCGGTTCCAGCCTCGGGGTTTATGTCAAAGACCCGGTTCTACAACGTAATCGGGCCTGAAGCGGAACCTGTGCGCTGTTGGACCAACATTATTAGCCAAATAACCCATTTCGGTGCGTTTCAACGGATTTCGATGAACAGGAAAGAGAGGAAATGGGGATTTTTGTGGTTCTTTTCACTTCAAGAGGAAATACTCAGAGTTGCTGGAGAACGAGTGTCAGGAAGTGGCCTCGTGTCCACGTCATTACACACGGCTCTAAAAAGAATAACAAATAGTCCTGTTGACTCCATGTTGTTGGTTATGTTGCTACAACAGCGCTCGCTCGATCTGATTTCTGGGTCCGGGGAGGTGTTGTTTTTGGACTCTGACACACCGTGAACCGAATGAACTCCTTGGCAGAGCTGATAGAGAGGAGGAAAAGGGCTAGAGGGGCCGAGATAACACAGACATGGCTGTGTGCGAGTGGCTGATTACCGATTACACTCCCTATATAGGCCTATAGGGGGGCAGTACAAATGTATATACACAATATATTACATTTACATAAAAAAATAAATAAATGAAATTCCCTGAACGATTAAATACGGTGATTTCCAGTCATTGTGCTCCACTTGGTAATTATTCCCGATCAGACGGATGACAGGAAGCGAGTGGGCTTTCCGTATTTACAGCTCCTTTAAAGATGTTGATAACCAGTCACCCCCCCCCCTCCCCCCTCCAGCTCTTTCTCCAGGAAGTCTGCTAAATCACAGCCCAATGTCACTTCCCCCATTTGGGCCTGTGATTACCCTGCATTCCAATAGAAGAAAAAAAAAAAAAGAAAAAAAAAAAAATCCACCTTTTCTTCAACCGCTTTTGTTTGGCGCTGGACCGGAAAGCAGCAGCATTCCTGACTCGACACAGGAGCAAAAATAGAACGATTCGAGATTTGGCGCTTGCCAGGCCGCCATAGCGTTCGTATGGTTCTGAAAGCTAGAACTCGCGTTCGCTTGATATTCGAAGGGAAACGCTTTACTTTACTAGTTTTCACATGCTACCCATAATGCACTGTAACCGATGTATTAACATGGTTACAGACAAAAGTTTGTGGGCACCTGACCACATGGTTGGTATGTGAATCCTCTTTTGAAAATCTGGTTCCCCATTAAGTCCCCATTTATTGTTATAATATTATTTCCACTTTTCTGGGGAGATGTTCCTCTAGATTTTGTGGAGATTCATTCCGTCACATGGCCTGGGGTCGAGTCAGGGTCAGTCTGGAGCAGGAGAGCTTTCACATCTTCCAACCCCATGTGAAGCATATCTTCATGGCAAAGCTGGCTTTGGGTACAAATCTCCTGTTGGAGCACGTTTGGGTCTCCTAGTTCAAATGAATCAGAATTTTTCTTTTTCGTTTGGGAAAGAAGCACAAATGGGTGGAATAGGCAGGTGTCCCAATACGTTTGGCCAAACTGGGTACTGTGTACATAAGCATTATATATTACTAATTAGCTTACTAACGAGCAAACTAGAACGGAAAAATAAATAAAGTTTTGAAAATTTTGAAGATAAAACTACTTTTGTTTATACAGAACTATGAACTGTACATCATATATATTTTTTTTTTTCCTTTATTCAACATTGACTATTAGTGATAATTCCAATTTTATTACAAGCATCTATTAACAAGACATCATAACTGGGGTCATAAAACCAAGCAACAAAATGAAAAGCAGCCCAAATGCTAACAAAAGGTCTGGGATTCCAAGTGTCCGAGTTGTAGCGAGTTGAAGTTGGTTAAGAAGAAAAAAAAATGTAAGAAATTAAATAAAAATTGACCAATTTGTGTAACTTGCATTACCTCGCACGAACGCATGCTTCTGCATCAACAATCAGGCAAATGCACTATTCGATAAAAGTTCTATTAAAATATCAGAGCGCCATTAAATGGCTGCATCCTGTTACGCACAGGCACGTGCTGATTATCAAAGGTTACGATGTTATCACGATACTATATATTCCCAAAAGCAACCATTTTAGCGATCAGATTGCCACCTTCCATAAGGACACTTTCAGATTCGTCCAATGACCTCTGTCATTCCGTTGCCTCCTGAATTATACAGACTTGAAACTCTATATTCCTTACACAAGAGTCTAAACGATGTAGTGCACCATACAAGAGCTGTGTGTCCTTGCTAACAAAACGCATTTTACAATATATCGTGATAAACCGTACGACTGATTATTTGGCACATACCTAACAGTGAGCTAGACTCCCCTAATACCCCCTGACTAAACTTGATTATAGGCTACTTAAGACGTTGTTTAGTATGCACATCTATCTATGGTCCTCGTTAATGCTAATCGCTTTTGCTAAATAAATAAATTGTTTGGACGGAACTTTAATTAAGCGAGGTCTTGCAAAAGAGGTTGAAAAACAGTGTGGAGAAGTTTGGAACGGTTAAGTTGCCCTTGCAAATGTCAGTCTGGCTTATAAATTGCCACCTGTACAGGATTGGTAGTCACCTCAGATCACATCCCTGAGTAGGGTGTGGCTGAGACAGAGCTCATGAGGGACAACTGGTTCTGCAAGGTAAAGAGGTGTAGTGTATGAAGTGGGAAGTTTGACGGCAAGAGGGCAGGAGAGGGAAGAGAAAAGAACCCCTTATCCAGAGCGACATACATTTATGTCATTCATACAACTGAGCAGCTATGGGGTTAGGATGGCCAGGCGTGGCAGCTTGGTTTGGCTGGGATTTGAACTCGTGACCTTTGGATCCAAAGTCCAATTCCTTATCCACTGAACAACCACCTTTCTCCCGGAGACCCTCGGCAAGTTAAAAAATGAATGAGGCAACCGGTAGATCAAGATGCATCCCCAAGTTAGGAGACAAGAAAAGTAGAAAGTAAAACCTGGGGACAAGGCGATAAAGAATCAACCCGTGCTGTAAATTGGACGGTAAAGGAGGCAAAGATTGGCTGACTGGTGCCTGGGTCTAGGCTGGGAACGGCAAGGAGTCAGGCGCAAGAGTGCCCCATCGGCATGGTCAAAGATTAGGAATGTGAGATTCGGCAGTCTGGCAAGTGGCATTAAACTGGATAGAAGTAGATGATGAGTCAGGAAAAGGGAAAGTGGGCAATGCGTATAGAGCTGGTGACGTTTGGTAAATCGGGACACGGACCCTAACTGATCTCAGAAGAGGCAGAACTTGGAGAAGGGGGAAAGAGACGAACCAATTAGTGTTGTGTCTATTAATAAACATTTACCAGGATAAAGGGTAATAATCAAGAGATAAAGAGTGGCAGATACCAGGTATCTGTGTAAAGTAAACAGGGCAAGGTATCTTGCACAATGGGAGATTCTTTGAAATCCAGACCAATTCCATTTCTGGTGTGTGTACAAAGGCAAGAAAATTAGAACGAATCAAGCAGAAAACTCACTTGTAAAGAGATTCCCTCATTCCATTTTCAACTACCTGTAGTTACTGTTTCCACATATAGGTTAATGTCCAACACTTTATTAAACTCCTTGGTGATCCAATCATCCCTTTGAAATGCCTCCCGTTAAAAGCTATTGCTTTAATTACAGCTGCTGGCTATATTTATTCCTCTCTCTCAAAGATGGACGGACAGCACAGTCACTATGCAATGCAGAGTGTGTAAAATAATCCGCCCGCGTTTCAGGTCAGAATCTAGTGATCTTCACTCCTGAGTCTCCCACGATGACACGAGCCATGGATGGATGGATCTGAAGGGGGTGAAAAAGAATGTAAATCAATAATACCAGTACATTCAAAGTTGCATATTTCAACATTACAGAGTCACAATTCTAGTCCACCATTGGGACGTCTAAATTTGTTGCACTAGTATCTGAGGTGGGATAGAAGGTACCATAGTAGCATATGATATTTCAGATATGATGTATAACATAACTAGCAGTATGAGGTTCAGGACCATAGGAGACAATATATGGCCAAAGGTATGTAGACACCTGAATATGTTTTTTTGTCCCCAATTTGCTTCCAAAACGTCCTCCACTGCTCTGTGAAGGCTTCTCAAGTGTCCACAAGCCATTAGCCATAGTGTACATTTAATTTCTTCCGGAACAAGTTATGACAGTCATCAGTTGGGATTGTACCTGAGCCTGCAGGGGTCCATAAGGCACGAGTTCTCCATCCACAGTTAGCGTCCCGCGTGACGACAGAGGTTGCAGGCGAAAGGCTCGAGCGGGAACATGGCTCACGTACGGCGATGTTAGAGACAGATGGGTGCCTCTTTCCATCGCCAGGAATAGACGGAGAAGCGTTGCCCGGGAAATCCCGGCCCTCACAAAAGTCAGGTGAATTAGTCCGTCGTCAAACTGTGCATGCGGCGCCGCAAACAAATCGGCGCCCAAATGCGACTGATAAATAGCAAGTACTAGAACAAAGTCACCTTCAATAGTCACCCAATCTCTAGTAGGCAGCGGCTGATCGAGGGGTGGCAAGAGGTCGTCTTGCGGGGGTGGATCAACAGGGAAGGTAACTGGGGGGCGAGGTTTAAGAAGCCCACTAGGTTGCACAAGGTCAAAGGAGAAGGAGGATGAGGAGGCAGAGCTTGGCAGGCTGGTATGAGGGCCAGTATTTGACGGTGAGGAAGGAGGGGTTGTGGAAAAAGACAAAGAAAGTGGGGGGAATTTGGGTGGTAGGGAGTTTGAATTGGACTGCTGGAGAAGGGAAAGAGGGCGGGGCTTAGACACACTTGGTTTCTGGTTCTTGTTCTGGTCCACTGAAGTTTTGGGTTTCGAAAGGGAAAACCGTGAACGACGGAATGGTGAGGAAATGGTGAGGGCTCGCTCTCGTGCAGGGTCCATTGGAAATGCACCACGAGGGAAGAAAGTCCCGTTCAGGTCCCCACCGTCCCTCTCAAATGCTGGTGTTTCTGCTTCTTGTTCAGAGTCTGCTCCGATTGGCCGGCTAAAGAAGGCGGTAGCAATCTGGCTGGATGGCGCAGAGTTTTTACGAACCGCCTTTCGTAGGTCAGGGTTCGAATATGCCTCTTCCTCCTCGTCTCTTCCTTCATCTGCACTATAGTCATCTTTTAAATCTCTTGTTCCATCCATTTCATTCCATCTTTCCTCATCTCCTTCCTTATTTGCAAAACATTTCTCATTCCTCTCAGACTCCAGTCTTTCACTTGACTCCACACTAGACCCAGATGTGCCCTCCATCTTTTCCTCTGCCTCTTTTCCTTCATCTACATCATAGCCCTCTTCTAACATATTCTGTGTACTGTCGTCTTCTTCCTCCTCCTCGTTAGACTCCAGTCTTCCGTTTGACCCGGCACTAGACCCAGATGTGCCCTCCATCCTCTCCTCTGCCTCCATCTCTCTCTCTCTGTCCTCAGCAAGACTGCTTGCCCTCACCACTCCTCCACCTCTGCCTCTTCCACGCCCTCTTCTCATCTGCCTCTCCCTGTTTCTCTCCTCCCTCTCCCTCTCCCTATCCCCCTTTTGTAGGCTCCTCTGTTCACTAAGGCCCATATCAGAGCAGGTGCGATGGATGGGCATTCTGCAGTATCCCTCTAGTCCTTCGGTGATGCTGCGAGAAAGGGGTCGATGTGGAGTCTGTGAGGGCACTTCCAGGGTTGCATTTGTCCCTCCAGGGGGCAAATAAGACAGACGACCCTTGTAGGAGCGCAGGGATGCTAAACGCACCAATGTGCCCAGTGTGAAGCGAGCAGAACCCAGCCCTCTGTAACGCTCACTCTCAATGTCCACGTCTGAAACAAAGCCCCAGGCTACAGACAGGAATGAGAAAAGTTTCTTGGGTGGCGAGGGGCGTCCATTCTGATTGGACGACGCAGACGAAGGAGAAGGGCTAGTTGTAACGGACACCAGGTCCATGGGTCGGACTCCGCCCCGGCAAAGCAGGAAGCAGCAGTTGATGAGGAGGGGCTCGCGAAGGCACATGTCATATCTGTGAAGGAAAGACCAAAAGAAAGTCAAATTGGATTACATATAATAAGATCAGACACTACAGGTAGAGGTAGCATTAGGGATAGATCAGGTAATACAGGTAAGGTTAGAGACAGATCAGGTACTACAGGTAAGGTTAGAGACAGATCAGGTACAACATCTAGAGATAAGTTTAGGGTTAGATCAGGTACTAAAGCTAAAGATATGTTTAGGATTAGATCAGGTACTACAGCTAAAGGCAAGACTTTGGATAGATCAGGTACTAGATATAATGTCAGGGTTAGATAAGGTACCACAGCTAGGGGCAAGGTAAGAGACAGATCAGGTACTACAGCTAGAGATACGTTTAGGGTTAGATCAGGTACTGAAGCTAGAGATAAATTTGGGGTTAGATCAGGTACTAGAGCTAGAGGTAAGGTTAGGGTTAATTCAGGTAAAGCTAGGGACAAATCAGGTACTACAGCTAGAGGTAAGGTTAGAGTTAAATCAGGTACTACAAGTACAGATACGGTTAGGGAAAGATCAGGTACTACAGCTAGAGGTAAGGTTAGGGATAGATCAGTTACTACAGGTAAAGTTAGGGACAGATCAGGTAGTGGTAAAGGTAAGGTTAGGGACAGATCAGGTAGTTAGTAGTTAGAGGTAAGGCTAGGGACAGATCAGGTAGTTAGTAGTTAAAAGAAGGTTAGGAACAGATCAGGTTGTAAGTAGTTGAAGGTAGGGTTAAGGGCAGATCAGGTAGTAGTTAGAGGTAAGGTTAGGGGCAGATCAGGTAGTTAGTAGTTAAAGGAAGGATAGGAACAGATCAGGTTGTAAGTAGTTGAAGGTAAGGTTAGGGACAGATCAGGTAGTAGTTACAGGTAAGGTTAGGGACAGATCAGGTAGTAAGTAGTTGAAGGTAGGGTTAAGGGCAGATCAGGTAGTAGTTAGAGGTAAGGTTAGGAGCAGATCAGGTAGTAGTCGAAGGTAAGTTTGGGGACAGGTAGAAGCAAGGCCAGGTGAGTTTGGGAAGGTCGGGCCAAGTTAGTGTTTTACCCTGCATAGTGGTTAATGGAGCCAGCGAGTGCGTTGCCAGATCCACACGGTAAAACTCCCACTGGAGTTTTAATTGCTTGCTCCCAGTCTGGCCTGTCCATGAGGCCGTTAATCACCTGTAGAGAAAAAAAAAACGAACACACATCGACGATGTCACAGGTTTGAAATTAGTAACCAAAATGCAGACGGCTTATGTGTAGAAACGTGAGCGAGCAGAACCTCGTGCAGGAGCCCGTCTCCAGAAACGATGACGATGCCGTCCCATTCGTGCAGAGAAATCTCTCTGATCAGCTCGCGGGCGTGATTCTGCCGCTCTATCAAATTAAAAAAAGACTTGTTTCGTTACAAAGAGATTAAACGAATGAACAAGTCCGTTATAATAATAGGAAAATAATGTAATTATGATTCGTGCATATATTATATATACATTTCTTTATATAATATATATTTAATATTTTAAATATTTAAAATATATAATAATAATAATAATAATAACAATAATAATGCTGTACCTGTCTGTATGAGGTTATAGCTAATGTTGGCTTCACTGATCATCGGTAAAATGTGCGTCTGACACCACTGCATTGCCAAACCCCGCCCGCTGAATGGATTGACCAATAGAAGCAGGCGGCGTGGGCGGGGCAACAAGCTTTTGTTTAATTCTGGAACAGGCACAACATCGGAAAAATAATCGATAAGTTTTTGGAAATTCGCGGTTTGGAATTCTCTTTGGTTTACTCTCACACACACACACACACACACACACACACACACACACACACCTGTGTAGACGCCAACATCGATTCCTCTCAGCAGACACTGCACGGCTATGTTCCAGTTCTCCGCCTGCGGTCTGCTCTCGGCCAGGTAAGCGCGCACTTGCCGTCGTTTGGCCACGCCCCGACGCCGCCGTCCCATCGGGTACCAATAGAGCAGCAATACAGGCGGGGCAGGGGCCCGAGGGCAGCTACACCCAGCCAGTTCAGAAAGAGGCAGCAGGATTTGGGCTTCCTTCCCCGGCCGGGGGCAAATCCTCTGCACGTGGATGTGGGTGTGGGTAAGGGTGAGGGTGTAAGTACTTGACGAAGGGCTCGAGGGTAACGAAACGGTGCCTGCAGGGCTGCTGGGGCTGCTGTCAGCGCCACTACTGCTCCCTCCTGAGCTGCCCCCCGAGCTGCCACCTACGCTCCAGACCGTGAACTGAGCCTGCAGCAAAGAATCCTGGGCGCAGAACGAGTTCGGGAACGGACTGCGAGGACTTGGGGAGCGCATTCTGACGGCCGTCGCTTCTAGTCCCAATATCGCTCGCTCATGCGCAATCCATCTGGGGGCAACGGGTTCGACTGACAAACGATCCGAAGTTGTGAAAGGATTTTCGGATTCCGACTCGGTTTTTTTTTTTCTTCCAGAAGATCAACACTCTCACGTTAGCGACGGATTCTTCTTGTAGCACGCTGGAAAACGGCGTCCTCGGACTCGACTAGAAACCGCGTTTCGTAAATATCGCGCCCTTCCCCCGACGCGTTCCCGTGAAGTTACCGATGGAAGATCGTCTAGAAAATTCGAAACGCTTTAGAAGTTAATTCCGCTTCATTAATCCCGGACGAGAAAAAACTATTTGTGGAGGTACGAAACGCAAGTTTTGCAGAAGCCAGTGCTTGCGGTATTCTTTCAAATCCGAGTCCGGAGCAGCAGATGTAGTAAAGATAAAGTCAGTGCACTTCGTTTTTTTTTTTTTGTTGTTGTTTGTTTGTTTTTTTTGAGTCACGCAAAAATCGTTCCTCGTTAAAGTTTCAGACGATTCCCAGACAGCAGATGAATCGATGGATGTTCTTTTTTTTGGTGTTTTAGATGAAAAAGCTTGACATCAGCAGGTGGATCGATCCCTGATTGCACTTATTGCCTCAAGCTAAAAATTTTCTTCAAACAGTAAACAAAAAAAACGTTGTCCTTCAGGTCTACTCAATGTATGGGGGGAAAAAATAAGCGCTATATAATGACGTAGTAAACACTAATAAATAAGTGTCCAGAGTTATAAATAATAAAATCTCACAGCTGGATAATACATATGATAAAAAAAGAATGAATTTTTCCTATAAAAAAAATATTAACGAAAAAAACAGATTCCTGTTAGTGTTGGAGAAAAAGAGTGTTGACGGCATGAGGTACGGAGGTGTGGACAGAGTTCGGGTATACCGGCACGTCTTACCGGACAACGGCGTCACTTCCTGTTACGCCGAGGCCGTATTGCGTCTCGTTCCCGAATACGCAAAAACCGCCGTCCATTTTTTCCCCCCCCGTTTTCAATGCAGTGCAGAGCCAGAGGGAGGGGCGGAGGGGTTAGTGATGTCATGGCGTTACGTCATCGGGCTTCCGGGAACTTCCTGCGAACATACGGAGGGACGTCAGAATCGGGGGGGCTGAACGAACTTATGTCACCAAAGGTTTGTGGACACCTCAGCATAAGATCCAGAATCTTTCACATTTAATAATAATAATAATAATAATAATAATAATAAATCCTTTTTATTTTATATAGCGGCTTTAAAAGTTACATCTCATAGCACTTTCCAAGCACAAAAATAGGAAAAAACAAATAGAATACCGATCACCAACATACAGTGCCTTGCGAAAGGCCCCCTTGAACTTTGCGACCTTTTGCCACATTTCAGGCTTCAAACATAAAGATATAAAACTGTAATTTTTTGTGAAGAATCAACAACAAGTGGGACACAATCATGAAGTGGAACGAAATTTATTGGATATCTCAAACTTTTTTAACAAATAAAAAACTGAAAAATTGGGCGTGCAAAATTATTCAGCCCCCTTACTTTCAGTGCAGCAAACTCTCTCCAGAAGTTCAGTGAGGATCTCTGAATGATCCAATGTTGACCTAAATGACTAATGATGATAAATAGAATCCACCTGTGTGTAATCAAGTCTCCGTATAAATGCACCTGCACTGTGATAGTCTCAGAGGTCCGTTTAAAGCGCAGAGAGCATCATGAAGAACAAGGAACACACCAGGCAGGTCCGAGATACCGTTGTGGAGAAGTTTAAAGCCGGATTTGGATACAAAAAGATTTCCCAAGCTTTAAACATCCCAAGGAGCACTGTGCAAGCGATAATATTGAAATGGAAGGAGTATCAGACCACTGCAAATCTACCAAGACCTGGCCGTCCCTCTAAACTTTCAGCTCATACAAGGAGAAGACTGATCAGAGATGCAGCCAAGAGGTCCATGATCACTCTGGATGAACTGCAGAGATCTACAGCTGAGGTGGGAGACTCTGTCCATAGGACAACAATCAGTCGTATACTGCACAAATCTGGCCTTTATGGAAGAGTGGCAAGAAGAAAGCCATTACTTAAAGATATCCATAAAAAGTGTCGTTTAAAGTTTGCCACAAGCCACCTGGGAGACACACCAAACATGTGGAAGAAGGTGCTCTGGTCAGATGAAACCAAAATCGAACTTTTTGGCAACAATGCAAAACGTTATGTTTGGCGTAAAAGCAACACAGCTCATCACCCTGAACACACCATCCCCACTGTCAAACATGGTGGTGGCAGCATCATGGTTTGGGCCTGCTTTTCTTCAGCAGGGACAGGGAAGATGGTTAAAATTGATGGGAAGATGGATGGAGCCAAATACAGGACCATTCTGGAAGAAAACCTGATGGAGTCTGCAAAAGACCTGAGACTGGGACGGAGATTTGTCTTCCAACAAGACAATGATCCAAAACATAAAGCAAAATCTACAATGGAATGGTTCACAAATAAACATATCCAGGTGTTAGAATGGCCAAGTCAAAGTCCAGACCTGAATCCAATCGAGAATCTGTGGAAAGAACTGAAAACTGCTGTTCACAAATGCTCTCCATCCAACCTTACTGAGCTCGAGCTGTTTTGCAAGGAGGAATGGGCAAAGATTTCAGTCTCTCGATGTGCAAAACTGATAGAGACATACCCCAAGCGACTTACAGCTGTAATCACAGCAAAAGGTGGCGCTACAAAGTATTAACTTAAGGGGGCTGAATAATTTTGCACGCCCAATTTTTCAGTTTTTTATTTGTTAAAAAAGTTTGAAATATCCAATAAATTTCGTTCCACTTCATGATTGTGTCCCACTTGTTGTTGATTCTTCACAAAAAATTACAGTTTTATATCTTTATGTTTGAAGCCTGAAATGTGGCAAAAGGTCGCAAAGTTCAAGGGGGCCGAATACTTTCGCAAGGCACTGTACAGTTCAGCGTCAGTTCAACAGCAAGCAGAACATTTTAATCAATATTTTAAAAAATGATGTTTTTTGTTTTGAGCACCACTCCTGCGAAAAATCCCCGAACTGCTCCGAAACACGAACGGTTTTTTATTGTGATTCTGACCGCGGCCCAGACAACAGGGGCCGACCTTCGGCCCGATGAAGTTGCGAAACACGCTTATCAGACAGGAGGAAAAAGAGCGAGAGACGAGAAGGAAAGAAACGTCAGACGCGAAGGAAAGTGCTGAATCGGCGTGGGGTGAGGTGGGGTGGATATTTCTCAAAAGAAAAT
>JAAIIK010000297.1:451857-463274 GCA_014706435.1 Silurus glanis
TATCTATCTATCTATCTATCTATCTATCTATCTATCTATCTATCTATCTATCTGTCTATCTAATTTCTAAGTTCTTTCTGTCTAATATTTTAGAAATAAAAGTATATAATAAGTAATAATATACAATAATAATGAATAATACACAGTTTAATTATCATTTGTTCATTCTCTTTAATTCGCACGCAATCATAAAAACAAAAAACAAAAAAAAACGGTCCCCGTTTCCGTAAATATAACCTCCGACCTATAAACGCAGCCAATCAGAGTAACGCTCGTTGATTGACACTGAAATCAATCCAATCACAACACAGAGAGAAACCCACCGGAGGCGAAAATGTACTCGAGAATCCGCTGCGCGTTCTGACCAATCACAAAGCAAAACTATGGTGCGGGGGCGGGACAAAGGGGCCGAGGAGGCGGGGCTTGTACGTCCATCTTTATACTGAAGCAGAGGGACGAGAAGAAGAAGAAAAAAAGGAAAACAGGAGTCTGGAAATATATATATATAAAGAATAGATTATCTGAAGGATATTTAATCGGTTTCGGAGGACAGAAACGAATATTGTTCCCCGGTTTTGAGGCGCAGGTACAGGACAAGCACGCGCGCGCTGTTCCTGCAGGCTTTGCTAATTGAGGCGAGCGTTAGCATGATTAGCACGGGCTGGATGACGTTAGCTTAGCATCTCTGCTCGCGCGCTGACACGCTATTAAAATGGCCGTCTGTTGTGGGGTGAATCTTCCCGGGGGCCAGTTTCGCTCCTGTGGGGTCGCACAGAGCGGGTTTATTACTCTGAGTGGATGCTAAGCATGCTAACAAGCTAACGTCGGTTGTGCTAGCTAACCCTCAGGTGGGGGGGGGGGGGGGGGGGGGGGGGTTACGGGCACTGGAGGAAAACCAAGTCACGTGACCTTTAATATGATCTTATTAGCAAAATTCTACATTCATCTATAATTCCATGTAATTATACACACTTTTCTATGATATTGTATCTATGTAGAATAATGATGTATTGCTTTTTTTTAACCACGCCAGGGACAGAAGGTATGAAGACAGCATCATAGCCGAGCCATGGCCGATAAAAGAAAACTCCAAGGTAAAGCTCTTGGTCTGGGGTCCAGGTTTCGGCCTGGTGGGGTTTCATCCGTCTGTGTTTTACCTTCGTTCTCTTGATCGGACGTGTCTCCTGTCTCTGATCCCAGGTGAAATAGACCGGTGTTTGAAAAAAGTCGCTGAGGGGGTGGAACAGTTTGAGGACATCTGGCAAAAGGTGAGATGAGATGATATGTGTGTGTGTGTGTTAGACGTGTGGTATAATTCCATTCGTATCATGCAGCAGGTCTTAAGGTGTGTGTGTGTGTGTGTGTGTGTGGTACATGTGATGTTCTGAGAGAGGAATTCATCCACGTGTTAGACGTTGTGAAAAGTGTGTTGTGTATCTAACAGCATCACAATGCGGCCAACGGCAACCAGAAGGATAAATACGAGGCCGACCTTAAGAAGGAGATCAAAAAGCTCCAGGTGAGAATCTTTCGGTCTGATCGTCTCTTCCTGCATCCGTCCGTCTGTCCATCATCCGTGTAGCTATCTGTCTATCCATATATTTGTTTACCCTTTAGAATGTTTTTATTAATCAATCCTTCTGTCTGTCCGTCCATCTGTCTACCAATCAGTATGTTCATTATTCTCTATATTAATCTATCCCATCCCTTCATCCGTCCATCTCTCGGCTTCTGTATCTGTCTATCCGATTCTCTGTATCAGTTGATCTCTTCATCTACCCAACCACTTATCTGTCTGTCCATCCATTTATTTATTTATCTGCCCCTCTCCTTCTCCTTCTTTTCTTTCCTTCAGTGACTCCCCCAATAATTCAATCTCTATCGCTTCCCTCCTCTCCATCTTCATTCCTCTATTCCTTCGTGGGACCGTGAATCTCTTTTTTGCGTTCCCGTCCTCACTCTACTGTCATTTACTTATTCTTCCCTCCTTCTCCCATCCCTCCATTTCCTTCCTTCCTGCTGTGGTGTAAACAGGGTCGTATGAGTACCACTCAGGGTATCAGGGGTTATTATTAGTCCCCACCCACTTAGACTAAGAGTTCTTGTAGTGCGCTACATGTGATTTGGGATTGAACCCGGTGCAGGTCCAAGATCATCATGTCCCCGCTTGTCTCCTCCACAGAGACTCCGAGACCAGATCAAGTCATGGGTGGCGTCCAACGAGATCAAGGACAAGCGGCAGCTAGTGGAGAACCGGAAACTCATCGAGACGGTCAGGAACAGCGCTTTTACACGACGCCCGCGGTTACGCGTCACACGAGCAAGTAAATAATCGCGCCGGTGTGTCGTGTTTCCGCAGCAAATGGAGCGGTTTAAAGTGGTGGAGCGCGAGGCGAAGACGAAGGCGTACTCTAAAGAAGGACTGGGCTTGGCTCAGAAGGTGGATCCGGCGCAGAAGGAGAAGGAGAATACGGAACAGTGGCTGACGGTAAAGCGCCCCCTTAGAAACCTCAGGTCTTCGAAGGTGACGCAGTCGTTCACGTGACCCGCGTTTTTTTTTTTTTCCCCGTCTCTGTGCAGAACTCCATATCCACGCTGAACATGCAGGTGGATCAGTTCGAGAGCGAGGTCGAATCCCTGTCCGTACAGACGAAGAAGAAAAAAGGAGACAAGGGGGTCAGTGTTTCTCTCCGTCTCTCGCTTGTCTCCAGTCCTGTCTCACATTAACACATGCAGCCAAACGGAGTTGATTTTTTCTGGTATTGGGAAGTGCAAGTTCAAGCTTCTGCTTCTCGATAGCGGTGCAGGTTAAGGGACAAACTTGATTGTGTGTGTGTGTAGAAGCAGGATCGTATTGAAGATCGGAAGAAGCTGATCGAGACGCACCGGTATCACATCCGCATGCTGGAGACCATCTTACGGATGTTGGACAACGACTCGGTCCAGGTGAGACGTCTTCCAGGAATGATTCTTTTTTTCAGCTCGCAGCGGTTCTCGTAACACCTCTTTGTCCACGTCTCGCCCCAGGTCGACGCGATCCACAAGATTAAGGACGAGGTGGACTACTACGTCGACTCCTCGCAGGATCCCGACTACAAGGAGAACGAGTTCCTGTACGACGACCTCGACCTCGAAGAAATCCGTAAGTGCGCGGATTTTAACCTAAAGGCCAAAGAGTAGCGTTTTGGGGTTTTCGTGTCCCTACTCTTTCTCTCTCTTTCTTTCCCTCTCTTTAGCGATGTTGGCCACGTCTCCTCAGGGACACAACGACGAAGAAATGAGCACTCCGACGTCCACTACCTCGTCCTCTCCGATCCCGCCGTCTCCCGCTACGGCTACGACCGTAAATTCCCCTTTTTAGAATATCAAGATAGATTTTTTATTTTTTTTTTTCAACCTTTTAGGATCTTCTGGTGGACCAGGCTTGATTGGACCCGTCTCTTTCTCAAAATTGAGATTGGGGACGTATATTAGAACTAGACTAAAGATGAGGATTGGTTTACGACAGAGCTTGTAGATGACGGTCCATTGTGATATAGGACAGGGCCCGATCGTTTCCTTGGTTCATGATTGTGTGTTTATTCAGGAGATCCCTGAAGACGAGAAGAAGCGAGGTCGATCTGCTGACAGCGAAGTGAGCCAGGTGTTGATCCTGTTGATCCCAACTATAAATTAATTTGTTTTTTTTTCCCCCCGTTGCGTTCTCATCGTTCTGTTTTCTTTTTTCCCCACAGTCCCCGGTGAAAAGCAGCAATCCCCTGTCTTCTTTCTCGTCCTCTTCCTCGTCCTCAGGCTTTTCCTCCTCTTCCACCTCGTCCCTGGTTTCTATGGCAGCCGTCGTTGGGGGGACCGCGTCGGTTTCCGGGGGCAACACTTTCCTGGGCAGTTTCAGCAGCGCGGTCCAGCAGCATCCGCACAGCAAGCTGTCGTCCTCGTCGTCCTCGTCGTCTTCATCCTCCTCCTCTTCCTCATCTTCCTCAGTGCCATCCAGCAGCACATCCAGCCCACCCAGCCACCCCAATCTGCCCTCTTCTACTACCCCCTCGGTCCTGCCCACGTCTAACTCGCAGGCCCCGACGTTGGCTGTGGGCAAAGCGGGCACAGCGGTGACGAGCAGCAGTATGCCGGGCCTGATGGCCAGCAACATGGCCGGGATTATTTCCAGCTCGATGCCGACTCCTTACGCCCAAGCGGCAGCCGGCAGCGGACCCACGGGAAATAACAGCGGCGCCGTTTCCACGGCAGGCGGAGCTAACGTTAACACTAATTCTACGCCGAATTCTAACGGGACAGTCCAGATGGGCGCCAACGGGGGCATTTTAGGCCTCGGACCAGCACCGTCAGCCCACCAGGGTACAGCACAGATACCCATCAGCCCGGTGGGAACGGTGCCAGGGACAGGACCCAGCATGGTCCCCGGAAACGGGGGTAGCATGGCATCGCCAGGGGGCATCATGGGTAACGTAGCACCTGCCCGACCGCCCAGTGTGGTAAAACAGAACGGAGGAACAAGTGAGTGAAGCGTTGTAGAATTATTTAGTGGGCGGGGCAATGAGAGATTAGCTCACGCTCCAATCTACGGATTATTATAAGATAACGATAATGCTAAAATTAGAAATTAATTGGAAAAAATGGCGCATTTGTGCACTGGGTTACTTGACGCCTAATCACACTTTAGCCCCGCCCACCTCAGCAGAAAATGGAGTTACAACCTTGTTATTGAAATTAGTTTACGCTAAATCTGAAGCTGTAAATCTGATCTAAACGATGTTTACCGTTCAGACCCTCTAGCGTACAGCGCCGTGGTGGCAGACAGCAGCTCCGACTCGTCCCTCAGCAGCACCAGCCTATCGCAGAACAGCCAGCCGTCTTCCACCAGCTCCTCGGCCAATCAAATGTAAGCTGACGAACGGGTTTGCCGAAAAGAAACGAAACCCGTCTCTAATCTAAACTAATCTCATCTCCTTCTCTCCCACAGTCTGGACAACGGGCCGACCCTGCTGAGCTCAATCACTCTGCCTCCAACGTCTCAGTCTCCTTTGTTTTCAGACAGCACCCCCGGTGGTGGGAGTTTGCTCAACGGCCCACACTCGTATACCCCCAGCACGGAGGCCATTAAGGTTTGTGGTGTAAATGAAAAGACCTTTGATGTAAATAATACATTGACTCTCATGCACTTTTAATGTGTGTGTGTGTGTGTATGTAGGCTCCTGAGCCACTGAGCTCTCTGAAGGCCATGGCTGAGCGAGCAGCTCTAGGTTCGGGGCTGGACGGAGAAATCCCACCACTTCATCTGACGGAACGAGGTACACTTTCTTCTCGCATACACACACACACACACACACACACACAATTCGAAAAAGTGTGCATTATCACACACGTTGTCTTTCCACTGCAGATTTGTTTTCAGGCTCCTCGGCCGCCCCTGTCCCCCCGGTTCCACCCCAGCCCGCAGTCACAGAGGTAAATCTCCCACCTACCTTGGGGGCGTGTCCTCTAGGCCCCTCCCCCCTCACAAAGGAGCAACTGTATCAGCAGATCATGCAGGAGGCAGCATGGGCACACATGCCCCTCCCGTCAGACTCGGAAAGGATCAGGTATTTATGCAACACACGCACAAACACGGTGCAGAAACGCTCTCACACACTCCTGCAATAATGTGTTTTGGTTTGTGTAGGCAATACGTGATGAGGACCCCATGCCCTCTTTTGCCCTTTCACCATCACACTCCTCCTCACCACTGCGACAGCATCGAGTTCTACCAGAGACTCTCCACCGAGACGCTCTTCTTCATCTTCTATTACCTGGAGGTGTGTGTGTGTGTTTCAAGTTTATTTCTGTAGCGTTTTTCACAATAGACATTGTCTCAAAGAAGCGTCACAGAATCTCAGAATTAAATGGAATGATGTGTGTATCCGTGATGAGCAGCCCAGCGCGACCAAACGCACGTGTTTAAAAGCGATATACTTCAGGTGTGCAGTAGTATCACCTTTAACCTTTTGTGTGTGTGTGTGTGTGTGTGTGTGTGTTAGGGTACGAAAGCTCAGTATCTGTCTGCGAAAGCCCTGAAGAAGCAGTCTTGGAGATTTCACACGAAATACATGATGTGGTTCCAGAGACACGAGGAACCCAAGACCATCACGGACGAGTTCGAACAGGTCCAGAGTTTTTTTTTCCGGAAGTGGTTTTAACTAGGGTTGAAAAAAAAAAGCCAGGAATTTTTAAGAAACTTTCCCTGGGAATAAACTGGAAATATATAAAATTGCAGGTTAGAATATAACAAAAAAAGTCAAATTTTGGTTAAAACAACGAGATGTAATTCGATTTATGTTGAATTTCTCTGTTGCCACGACCCCTAAATAAAAAAATAATTCAACTGAAATCGCATTGGTTGTTTTAACCAAAATGAATTTTTTTTTCCAGCTATGTGCGAGTTTCCCTCTGTTATAGACTCCCCTGCAATTTAGAAAATTCCCAGTTAAATCCCATGGAAAGTTTCCAATCTTGAATATATGATAGTTTATATAAATTCCCTTAAAGTCTGCACGGAGAAGTTCCGCCCCTTTGCAACCCTGGTTTTAACGCGCCGGTCGCTTTCGGTTTTATACGCGACCCCCCCGATTGACCGCCGTTCTCCTTCTCCCCCCTCCGCAGGGAACCTACATTTACTTCGACTACGAAAAATGGGGCCAGAGAAAGAAGGAGGGCTTCACGTTCGAGTACAGGTACCTAGAGGACCGAGACCTGCAGTGACACACGGATACGACGCAAAGGCAGACAGTGAGTGAGAGAGAGAAAGAAAGAAAGAGGGGATTATGACGGCCGCAGCTGTCGACATTCCAGGAGAGGAGTGCGAGACTGTGTATGAGAGATAGAGATCGGGTCGAGTGCCTGTTTACACACACATCCGTTTTGATTTAAAGCCCCTCCCCCCCCTTCGTTAGCTGAACACTCGAAAAAAAAAAAACTCTAAAAGATCGTCAATACGCCGTCGAAGGATGAGAAAAAAAAGTCGCGTCACTGTTCGTTCGTGTTTTGACGTAACGAGATCCTGCGGCGTCACCCGCGCAAACAAACTAATCCCACTCTATGCAGAAAAAAAGGGCAAGGCCCAGGATAAGCCACGCCCACTCATCTCACCCGGATTGTGATCACAAATCCACGCGTTTCCCCTGATAACAGGGAGGGGGTAGCATTTTACCAAATCGGCACACGGACTTCGCCGAGGTGGCGGAGTGACGCCGCGGGATCTCGGAATCCGTACGATCACAAACGTGCAGAGACGCTTCCGAATTTCTAACATATCAACAATTTTTTTTTTTTAACCGAACGCTCGCAGCTTTCGTTCAGGACAGACAGAGAGACAGACAGAAGAACAAACAAACAACAACAAAACGAGCGGACACATTAAATTGCTATGCAATTGAACTCTTCTCGGCCTGCGTCACCTAAACGGCGTTATTACGATGATAAGACGATGATTCTGTCCGTCCTCTCTCTCTTTTTCGAGTGTGCGCACACCCGGTCCCCATGTCCCATTAACGACGATTCGAAAGAAAAAAACGGAACGCTTTATGCGTTTTATTTCCCCCCCATTTTTTTGGCGCTTTCTAGATCTCAGACCGGGTCGCTAAACCGACCTCCCCGTTTCTGGTTCTTGCTTCCTTTTTTAAAGCGTAAAATACCCCTTTAATAAGACATTTCACTTTTCCTTTCTTTATTTTAGAAGGGTAAACAAAAAGCGAGCGAAATTCCACCGGAGGCTAAAACGAGAACGTCCAGACTAATAAAACGATGTATTGTTATTTTTATTTGGTTTGTTTCAGCACATGGACTGAAAGGTGCAGCTGATTTGTGTATTTTATTTTTTTTTTTCCTCCTGAAATAAGTGATGTATAAATTAATTTCATGGCCTTTAGCGAGGCCGAGACTGGAGAGAAAAAAAAAACAAAAAAAAATGTACAATTTCAATAAAATACTTTTACGAACCCGACTGGTGATGAATTCTGTCCTTATATCGGAAACCGCGTCCAGATCAAACGTCGAATCCGTTTTATTTGCGAAGACGAGTTTATTTAAATAAAAAAAAAAAAAAAGTAAAAACATGTCGCAAAAGAAATCTGTACAGTTTCCTGTCAAGTCATTAAAGGGGGTGGGGGGAGGGGGGGAGGAGACAACAATATACAACAGAAAAACTTCTCTCTCACACACACGTGTAAAGTCTTTATCCAGAGCGAAGGTGTGCGTGTTCGTGTGTGCGTTTCGTTCTCACGCTTTGGCTCCTCCCTCTTTCTTGACTTTGAGGAACTCGGCCATGTTGGAGAAATATTTCTGGTTGGCTTCGGCCACCTTCTTCTCCGCGGCCTGAGGATTTACGATCTCTAGACCCTGGAGAGGGGAAACGGCGCAGTGTCTCATTAGAAATACTCGCGGTAACCATGGCAACCTGCCTTTTCTATAATATGAAATTGCAGTGGGTAAAAATAAATCCATATAAAATTACGCCGATGGACAAATCGGATCAGTAGGATAGTGTGTGTGTGTGTGTGTGTACCTGTAACGGAGTGAATGCCACACTGGAGCTCGTTCCTGAAGACCTGTCTCTGACGGTGGACTTCCCTCCGTACGTCATGCTCTGTTTCTGCAACGTCCGCTACATGCACACAATGTAAGAACGCGGTTGCTAAGCGACTGGGGTTGAAAGGCTTTCATCATGCGAGTGTGTGTGTGTACCGCCGTACCTGCAGGGATTTGGAGATGCGAGCTTTGGTGGCGTCGTTGACCTGCGCCTGTCTCACCCTGCCGCTGCCCGATTTGCCCAGCTGCCCCAAGCTGAAGCCCAGATCCTCCTGATACGCATCGTCTTCGATCTCACAAACACACACACACACACAGTGTTACACAACAGCGCCTTGTTGTTTCGTAGGAGTATTTCTACAGTGTCGTTTAGTTCTGGAACGTGCGGTACCTCGGCGAACGTCATTCTGTTTGCGTGCTTTCTGATCTCCGTGAGTCCCAACCGCTCCTTCATCTTACGATACCTGAAACACGGCATTTATTGTTATTAAACATTTATTTGGTGTGAATCGCTAAAACGTAACGTCTCCGACACACACGCACCTTCGGCCTCCTCGCTTGGTCCTCGAAGCGTCGAGAGGGGCGGGGAGGGGCTTCACCTGTTTGACGGGCGGCGGCTCCTGCCACTTGTCGAATTTGCGCTCGATTTCCTCCTTCAGGTCGTAACCGACCTACACACACGCGCGTTTTAACAAAAGGATTGAATTAGCTGTGTGCGCGCGCGTGTGCGCTACCCACCTTGCCGTCTGCGCTCTCGTGGAAACTGTCCACACGGGCTGCCAGTGTGCACTTGGCCGAGACTTGGCGCGCTGCCTTCCTCCTTAGATCCTACACACACACACACACACGTTAATATCTAATCACTAGAACATATATAGATAATGTTACTGAGGTCTCAGAGAGAGAGAGAGAGTGTGTGTGTGTGTGTGTGTGCAGTAACCGGAGGCAGGGACTGGACGACGTCGCAGTGGTAGATGTAGCCCGTGTGAGGGAGCAGCGTGGTGCTGCTGAAGCCAGACAGAGTTCTCTTCTGCGATCCCAGCAGCATCAGGTTACACGCAGGCATCTTAGACAGGTTAGTCAGACCTCCTGCGATTCCTGTCTCACACACACACACTCATAAAAAACGATTCGATCATTCTGAACGAGTCTTCAATGTGACTCAGAAGAACGAGTCGACTCAAAGAGTTATTCATTCATTTTCAAGAGCAAAAAAACCCCCAGAATCGAGTCGTTCACCTCGCGACTCTCGCCGTCCGAGTCGTTTGTTCTTTTGTCACCCGACACCGTGCAGCAGGTCGGGTTTGTTTGGGCCAAAATTCGGCATTATTGTTAAAATGATTGGAACTATAACCGGAGGTCGTTTCTGTATACACATTGGGGACCTGCGTATCAAGAAACTGTAACCTTCCTGAACGAAATGAACAAAACGACTCCAAAGAAAAAGATCCGTTCATTCGGAGGAACCCGATTCAAAGAAACGATTCAGTGAAATGATTAGAAAAAAACAAATAAATCGGCGGATCCGATCCTAACGGCGCTCACCCATGAGTTTGGCGGCCGTCGAGGCTCCGACGATGATGGACAGGTTGGGAGCGATGAAGGACATCCTGGACTCGACGTACTCGTAGATGCGGTGTTTGGATTGGTTGAGCTCGAGCGCCATGTCGCACGCTTCCTCCAACCGCTGGAGCTCGTCCTCTGCCAGGAGCACGCTGGGAAATGGCAACACAGCATATGACTATAGGAGGGCTCTCGAAGTGTGTGTGTGTGTGTGTGTGCGCGCATGCTTACCCCTGCGTGGTCGAGGCGGTAACGCTGACCACCATGATGGTGGCATTGGTCAGAATCTGCTGCAGTGTTTCATTGTTCTTACACTTGTCCAGGTTGTTGCCGAGCTCCTACACACACACACACACACTTTTTACAATCCACCAGTTTCATAACAATATAATGCTTGGAATTCAGTCATTTGGGACACAACCAGGGTAGGGATTTGTTTATTTATTTTCCCCACCTTGACGGTCCTGATGTAATCCAGCGTGTTCGGCACCAGCGACTCGAGCTCCGGGAATCTCTTCGAGTATTTATCACGCACAAACTTGTGAATAATATCTGAAAGAAAAACAAGTCCATTTTTTTTACTTCCCTGATCACAGCATACCGTCCCGGGTTTTTTTTTTCTTCGGGCTGTGTCCCAATCACCACCCCCCCTTCGCCGACTTCCTAGCGAGATGCGGCCGCGCGCCAGAAACACTCACTCAGCTCGTTATCGATCTCCACTGTGAGGTTGTTGGCCGCGACGATGAGCCGGTACTCGGGATCGGCCTCCACTGGACCCGAAACTGTGTGCGTGAGAGCGAAAAACACGGATCAGAACAAGTTCACGCAGAGTTTGTGTTGCAATTTCAGCTCTCGCTTCGACACTCACCGTCTGCGTTTTTACGTGGATTCTCTGCATACTGCACGATCTGCTCCATGATCTCGGAAAACTATACGTACACGCGCACACACACACACACACACACACACACACACACACAGTTAAACATAAAGATGGTGCTCTTCTGCAGCTGGATGAGTCAAACAGTGCACATCACACTGCCTTTCTATTCGTCTAATTGCAAAACCATCCATCAGCCTCTGTATAGACATTTAGTTTCCACATGGCTCTCTGTCCACTTACCTGTCTGTCCACCCCTTCACCTGTCTCTCCATCCATCCATCCATCATGTTAATCCCTCTACCTGTTAGTCTGTCTGTTTATCCCCCCACCTGTCTGTCCGTCTGTCTGCCTGCCCCTCCACCTGTCTGTCTGTTCACCCCCCACCTGTCCCTCC
>JAAIIK010000297.1:463284-479528 GCA_014706435.1 Silurus glanis
CTGCCCCTCCACCTGTCTGTCTGTTCACCTCCCACCCGTCCGTCTGTCCCTCCACCCGTCTGTCTGTCTGTTCCTCCACCTGTCCCTCCACCCATCTGTCTGCCTGTCCCTCCACCCGTGTGTCTGCCTTTCCCTCCACCTGTCTGTCTGCCCGTCCCGCCACCTATCTGTCCATCCCTCCACCTGTCCGTCTGTCCCTCCATCTGTCTGCCTGCCTGTCCCTCCACATGTCAACCTATAAATCTGTCTACACATTGCTCTTCCTGTGTCAATCCATCCACCTGTCCATCCCTCTACCTGTAGGTCGGTCCATCTCTTAATCTGTCTGTCTATCCCACACCTGTCCACCTATAAGCCTGTCTGTCCATCTCCTCTCCTGTCTGCCAATTCCTTACCTCTACCTGTCTACCAGTCGTTCCATCCTCTATAGAGTATACACACACACACACACACACACACACACACACACACACACACACACACACGTGTTTCAGAGCCACTCACAGATTTGCTGTTGCGCAGTTTCGCTATAGAGGTCACGCTCTCTGTGCTGCTGAAGTCCGTCTCCATCTCTTCGGGAATGTCCTCCAGTCCTCCATGTCCCTCTCGGTTCGCGGTTTCTCCGTCGCTCTGCTCTTCTCCGCCCGGATACAGTTCGTCTTCTCCTTCATCTCTGGCCTCCTCCAAATCAGCCAGGAGTTCGTCTGCTAAAGACATCTGAGGAGAACAAAGTTTCACAGAAACGGAAAGTAATAATAACGCAGCAGCTCAATCCGCCTGGACGCTACTGATTAGCTTTAGGGGAGAATAAATGAAGGATTGTTTTCTATAATAATGAATTTTGAGACACTTACCTCTCCTGAGCGTCTGTGGGCTTTTACTTAAAACTCAAACAGACGAAATATCGACCAAAACTAACGTCACAAACGTATTCAAAACGCTGCAAGCGGAAAATAGACCGTCGCACCGGAAGTGCATCACTTACACACGCAGGCGGTCGCACCGGAAATGCGTCACTTACATGCGCCAACAAGCGGGATTTGTATTTTTTTTTATTTTTTATACCAAAATCTGAAAAAGGGCCCTTTTAATTGATGGTATTATATATATATATATATTTTTTTTTAAAAAACGGTAAATAAAGAAACAATGATTGAACACACCAAGGTTTTATAAGCCAATACAATTTATTTTCATCAAACAGTTTCGTTAAATGTTTCACAGTTTCCTCTCTCTCTCTCTTTTTTTTTTTTTCTTTTTTTTTATTCGAACCTCCCCACAATAATCCATAAGAAACCTGGCCACTTTTACAAATGATTTTTTTACACTGAATTATTAAATGAAATATGAATCAGGTTGTTTCTGACTAACGCCTAAGTGTGTGTGTGTGTGTGTGTGTAGATGTGTGTTAAATGGGGGGATGGGGGGGGGGGTCTTTCTCTTTTTTTATTTGCTTTTAAACATAAAGAATGCGAACACACTTCAAAATAACGTTTACAAACAGACACGGACAAACATCCGTACGCACTACCGTCCAGCTAAATCGTAGAAAATATTGCGAAAGCTCATGGAGGAATGAATGATCCAGGTCTTTATTTATTTGTATTTTTTTCCGTGACGTAGGGAGCACCTGAATAAAATAATGCATAACATCTGAGACAAAGTAAATGTGCAATCTTTTTTTTTTTCTTCTTTTTTTGTTTTTTTTTTTTTTTTTGTTTGAGGGTTTAAATAAACAAACGAACGAACGATCGATCGAACGAATAAATCGTCGGATAAATTCCCGCGATCAAAAACACGAGTAAAAAACATAGACGGATGTCAGCAATCTTTTTTTTTTCTCTCTCTCTCTCTCTCTCTTTCTCGTCTTGCGTGCAATCTAATAATAAAGATAAAAAGATAAAACAAATCCTGAAACGTACACCGCCGCGATGTCGCTATCGGTTTTTGACGAAAAAAAAGAGCGCTGCACTGGAAAGACAGGATTGGAGGTCTCGAGGGTTTTTGCCTCCGATACGGCGAGAACGTTTTTTTTTACGCTCGCTTGTCGGGGGTGGGGTGGTGTGGTGTGTCTGCAAGACACCGATCGGGCATAACATTATGGCGTTATAACGTTCTGAGTGGTGAAGTGAAGAACACTGATGATCTCTTCATCATGGCACCTGTTAGTGGGTGGATTTATTTATTAGGTATCAAGTGAACATTTTGTCCTCAAAGTTGATGTTAGAAGCAGGAAAAAAGGGGCGAGCGTAAGGATATGAACGAGTTTGACAAATTGTGACGTCTAGACGTCTGGGTCAGAGCGTCTCCAACACCGCAGCTCTTGTGGGATGTTCCTGGTCTGCAGTGGTGCTCCAAGGAAGGAACAGTGGGGAACCGGCGACAGGGTCGTGGGCGGCCGAGGCTCGTTGATGCATGCGAGGAGCGAAGGCTGGTCCGTGTGGTCCAACAGACGAGCTCAAACCGCTGAAAAAGAAGCTGTTGATGCTCGATGGGTCAGGGCTGTTTTGGCAGCAAAGGGGGGACCAACACAATATTAGGCAGGTGGTCATAATGTTATGCCTGATTGGTGTTTGTCGCCATATTTCATATCGCGCCAGTTGTCACTGTCTATCATGTCCTGATACCGATAGCGTGCTAAACCATCCGTCCGTGGAAAAGAAATCCGTCAGTGGAGGGGGAGGGTGAACTTCTCTGGATATCACTCGGCTTCTGTACGCTATCTTCGAACCCTTTCACGTAAACCCGGATCGCCGGCAAATGCCCTACCCTCCTGTTGAAGCCAACAGACTCACAGACAAACAAAGAGACAACAGACAGACAGACAGACAGATACTGGTCGAAGAAAGTGCTTCCCCTCCTGAATACAGAATACAAATTGTACTTTAAGAAGCCATGAAAATAGAGCTGAAGCTGGTACGACTGTGACTAGACTCCTATTGCATAGCCGTGAACTCCGTTTTAAATTTGTTCCTGAAATGTTTTGTCTTCTTTTTTTTCTTCTCCAGCCTCGAAAAAAACAGGAGTCTGAGTTTTAAAAAAATAACCTCCAGGTGACAAGGGTCACTCCAGAGCGCTACATATCTCCTTAGGGTGTGCATGTGTGTGTGTGTGTGTGTAAGTGTGTGTGCGCATCAGACTAAATGAGGGTCGTTGGCGGGACTGACGGTGAAGCGTGACGACGTTGACGCTGCTGATGAGCTCGGTGCTGATTTGGACTTTTGCTCTTTGTTCTTGCTGGCTTTGTGTCCGCTCGCTCCTGCTGGGGAGGAAGGAGAACATATTATTTGAAGTCGTTATTCCTCGAAACGTCTGCATGGGTTGAAACGATTCCCGACATGTTGAAAGCGTACATTTACAGCATTTCCAAAAAGCGATCGTGAGCGATAATACTAACCGTGTCCGTCGAAGTGGGCGGGCTTTCCAAGAGGAGATGGACTTGTAGGGGCAGAGCCGGAACTCAGCTCATTGGTTGGCGTTTCCTGTCGGGGAGAAACATTGAAAGGCAGACATATACAGGTGAGCCCGACAATTGGAGTCTGTCTGTCTGTCTGTCTGTCTCTCTATTTACCTGATCGAACAGATAGACGGTGACGTCATCAAAAAATGACACGTTCCTCCCATGGTCGCGGTTCTCTCGGTCGACGGGCTCCTTAGGCGATTTCAGCAAACTCCGCAGCCCTACGCGCTTGTGAACGTCCGTCTCCGTGACAACGATGACCTTCTTGGAGACCTCGTCCTCCTGCTCCTCGTCTTCTTCGTCCTCTTCGGGGTCGCAGCCCGTCGAGAAGGCCCTCCTCCGGCCGATTCGGTTCTCCCCTCCTTCCCAGAAGCCTTTGGAACCAGGGGAGAGGGGAAGCAAGAGAGGCAGCGGGGGAAGAGAGAGCGAGAGGCGGGCCAGTTTAGCTGGAAAAGAGGATGATGATGATGATGATAATGATGATGTAATAAAAGAAGGAGAGAAGACGCGTGAGTGTCAAGAAGAGGGGAGCAGGAGTCGCTGCTGCAGTGAAATTCCACAAATGAAACGTCAGTGACTCTGAACAAGGGTATTTAAGTGTAACTCTAAATATGCTGTGATTTTCCCCACCTATACACACTTCATCCCACAAACTCGAAGGCACACCTGCATCAGATGCCCTTCAATTGATCTAGGAGACCCCAACCAAGAGTTCCAGCATGACCTTTGTGCACAAAGCCAGCTCTATGAAGATATACTCTCATTGGGGTTGGAAGAGGTGAAAGATCTTCTGCTATAGAGCTTCAACCCTATTGAACAACTTTGAGATGAATTTTGAATGAGGACCTCCTCACCTACATCAATTCCTGACTTTCCTAACGCCCCCTTGTGGCTGAATGAATCTCCACCAATCTCGACAAAATCTAGTGGAACATCTTCCCAGAAGAGTGGAGCTTATTATAACAGCAAATGGGGACTGAATGTGGAATGGGAGGTTCCAAAAGATGCCCATACCAATCTTATGGCCAGGTGTCCACAAACGTTTGTGAGTTTGGGAGAATCATTTGAGATCATTGGATATGCTTTGGCTTCGGTAACTGATACTGTACCTTTCATAGCTTGGTTGGCGGCAGGTGGATCAGGCGAGACTTCAGCCTTCTCAATCATTTTCAGTGTCCCCGTTTCCACTTCAGCATCTTTACTTTTAGGTGAAACTGGGCTAGGAGGGACTGCTTCATCGTTACTGCGGAAACCACGGATGTGCGTTCGTTAAAAACTGGGTTGCACAAGAGCTTTGGGAAGAAGATGGAGCAAGGAAAACTATCTACTGTACATGAGGACAGAAACGTCAGAACTTTTCATACAATCTAAGGAGAGGTGGTTAATATCAGGGGTTGTATATGTCACACATGTATATAACAAACCTCTCGGTTTTCACCGAGGCTTCTTTGCTGGAGGCTTCGCCGAGAGCACCAGCGCTGGTTTCTGCCCAAGGACGCAGAATGACGCTGTCAGTCATGGTAGAACCCCACAGCACGTTGGTTTGAACGTTCTCACTGAGGGAGTACTGCAGCTTTTCTTCACAAACCTTAATGAGGGAAGTAAGGGCCGATATGTCTCGAGAACGATGTCACTCAATACTTGACGTTTTAGAGGAGAAAAAACGAATCGGAACTTATTTTTTGGAATGCCTTACCTGCATCATGAGCCCATTTTTCGCTGGCATTTGCGACAGCAATCTCTGACCTTTGGTGCCTTCGCTTAACAGGCAAGGTGGGACGTTTCCTCCCTCCTTCTTTTCCATGAAAAGCTCATTTTCCTCAAAGCTTCGTGATTTGTTCGCGGAGATGTCCGAGATTTCGTGAACCCCCTCGCTCGGCTCTGCTCTTGTTTTGCCATCTGAAACCCCAGAGTGTTCTTGGTCCTCTTTGGTGCTTGGCAAAGACTGATGGTTCTTCTTCAAAGACTCCAGTAGGTCTAAGTTCCCTAGCAAGAGGTCTCCTAGAAGATCTTCGTCTCCGGAAATGCAGCACAACTTCTCCAGCTTTTCAAAGTCCTCCAGAGGCTCCTCGTCCAAATCCTTCCATTCTGAGATAAGCAACTCCGGGATGGAGTTCAAGGAAGTCTGAGAGATCACAGAGTGAGATTTGCCGTTCCTCATTTCATCCTTGTTTATGCAATCAGATACCAAGCGGGTCTGGTTTTCTGTGATCAGGGATGGTTTTTGTCCCAGATTTGCAGTAATTCCTTTGCTGTGGGTACTGGTGGAGCATTCAGCAGTGGACAGGTTGAAGGAATCAGAGTTGTTAGAGAAGACCAGTAGACTTTCGTGGTCCGTGACATCCATCCAGTCTTGATCACCCGGACTAGACTTTATCTCTATATGGTGCACCGTGTTTGGGAAATTGTTTGGGCCTTGGCAATCGCTCACTTCGGCATGCTGGGAAGAGTCGCAGTTTGATATATCCATGGGCATTAAGGCAGGAGAGCAGCACTGAACGTTGCTGCTGTGGATTGTGCACGGCTCGGCTTCTGCATGAATGGTGAGAATGGGACATGAAGGAGAATCCGATCTGTCGTTTTCAAGAAATCGTTCCTCACCTGTCTCCCTGTTTGATGATTGGCAGTGATTATTCTCAATATCCTGGCTAAAGTATGCGTCTTGGTGTGCTGAAGATAGATGAGGCTTCATAAGGATATTATTTGTGGTGTGGACCTCAACGGCTTCAGGTGTTGCGGTGACCCAGTTATTGTTGTGGTTGGTCTCAGTCCGAATCTCCATGCCTTCAAAACTTCCTGATTCAGCAAAACAATGTTCTTTGTCTCCCGCCTTGTCCTTTAAGTCTAGGACTTCCTGTAGTCTGCTAGTAATCTGGCTTCCTTCACCTCCCGGAAAATCACCTTGCACCTCATTCTGGATGTACACCTTGCAGTCACTGGAGCTTCGCCTTCCAACACTATTGCAATCAGTGACAAGCTCTTGCTCTGGATTCTCCAGATTATCCGCTTCCACTTGCCTATCATGTCCTGGTTCGCTGTTTTCCACGTCAGGATTCTCTCTGTTTTCTTCCTGGTGGAAGTCCTTATTCTGCTCACTTTTATGAGCTTCTGGAACCCTGGAAAACGGACTGGAAAGCGCCGGTTGATGTTCGTCATGTTTCTGCGCCTTATCACCGTAAGTATTTTCATGTGTCTCCGTAATGGTGGGATGAGGTTCGCTTACTGCTAACTCATCATTTTCTGTTTCACAGAATTCGTGGCTCGTGCCAAAAATCTTGTCCTCTGTACACCTCTTCTGTCCTAAACCTGGAAAGAATTCGGAGTCTAGTTCCTTTTCGGTTCCCTTAGCTGATGCAGAATTGTCCCTTTCAGCTGATGCCCACTGGTCGTTTTCAGGTGATGCCCACTGGTCATTTTCCTCTGATGCCCACTCATCAATTCCAGTTGACAGCCACTGGTCATTTTTACATGATTCACAGTGGTCATCTTTCTCGTGGGCATTCTTATCTCTTTTAATACACATAGGCTCTTTTTTCTCTTCTCTTTTGGATACACATAGGCTCTTTTCAGGTGATGCCCACTGGTTATTTTCACCCGGTGCCCACTGGTAAGTTTCTGCTGTACAGATTTGATTATCGTTTTGCTGGTGCCTATTGCAAGTAACTGCTTCCTTCAGAGATCTGTTTGTGGAACCAGGCTCTGCAAGAGCCTCCCATAATATCTCTGGTTTTACATTGAGTTCCCTTGAGGCTTCCTTCCCAAAATCATCAAAACACTGTTTTAGGGAAAGCCCTCTCAGATCCTCCTGCTCCTGTCTGGTGTTTGGAGATTTCTTTTTTAAGAAGCTAAGCTCAGCTTCAGTTATTTGGCTTTCAGCTTCGGACTTTGCCTTCGCTTGCTCTTCCATTTCTTCTGCAAAAGTAAGGTTTCTCAAACCAAGTTCATTGGCATCACTGTCTTGAATATCCAGTGTGTTCTTTCCTGACCTAAATGCTTCCTTCTGAGTTTCAAGAAGTTCCTCTATGAAGTTTGGCTTGTGGACCTTTTCTATGGTTTCGGAGAGCAGTTCTAAGTTGCGAACTTCTTTTTCTTCACTGAAATCAGTGACAGAAGATGTTTGAAAAGAAAACTCTGAGGGATCAGTGCATGGGAACGCATGTAGGGGTGCATCCTGAATGGCACAAAATAACTCGCCAATGGTACTGGTTTCAGTTTTTGAGATTTTAGAAGCCTCAAATGCTGAAATAATGGTATCATCGCGAACACGTTTAGGACTTTTCACAGAATCCACTACGGCATCCAGTGAAATTTTGACCGATTTGCCATCCTGATTGTCGTCCTCTGCTTCTGTCTTTTCCTCAATTCCCATCAGCGTTCCTCTCTCACCTGGTCGACCACTGCCTGAACGAGAAGAGCTTAATCCATCGGAACCTCTTCTGGGTAAACCTTCCCCACCGTCCAAGTCACTGTCAGAAAAATAGGCAGAATCTCGATAGGGGGTTTCAGTACCCAAGATCCTCCACCCAGTGCTTCCGCTATTAACCCATGGATCTCCAGGGGTGAGGCAGTCCATAGAGCTGGAGGTAAGAGGGGACATTGTTGAGTCTGTGGGTGTAATAGTAGACAGGGATTGTTCAGAGTTCGGTTCCCTTGCAAAGGACAGTGGGAACACATCAGCACTTGCTTCACCAAGCGACAGCATGGAGTCTGCCGTACTTATGCCCTCTTTTAGAGTGTCTAGATCTTCAGCGTCGTTTTTGGTGCTCATATGAAAATCTGTGTCGATCAAATTAGCTTGTTCAATGGATGTAAACAGTGCCTGCTTTTGAAAGATCTGGGCAGAGTCTTGGCTTTGAATAACTCTGCCACAATCATGTCCAGTTGACGCAGTGGCATCTGATAAAGTGGCAGGATCGGGAACTTCTACATACAGAGACCCTTTTACACCTAGGACTTGTTCTGAACTTTCAAACGTGCCATCTTTTGCTTGTACTCTAAAGATTAGCCCATCCTGTACATGCGTTCCTTCTACCTCCTTACCGACACTCTCAGTTTTATCAGTCAAAGTACTTCTAGTTTCTGTTACATCCTTAACTATGATTTCCTGTGACAAACCCTCAACTCCAAACTGTCTCGGTTGTTCTATGCTAACATTATGGAGAGATTCTTGCTTGTCACTGTTAAACAGCTCAGCATCTGTTCCCCGTGTTACCGCAGGAGATGTCTGGTCCATTAAGAGCTCTGTTTTCGGCAGGATGTCTGAAGGAACAAAGTCAGCAGGGCTTTGGGGCTTCGGATATAATTCTTCTTTGGCTGGATGAGCAAAAGTGGATAAATTTGGCTCATTTCTGACGCTTTGTAGTTCCAAAGCTATTTGCAGAATGGGCATTTCAGGACGCACTGCAACTTTTATTTCTCTTCTTTTAGCTCTCTTGGTAACCTGGGCATAAATTGCCTCTTTCGTATCACTTAAAGGTATACTTAACGGTTCGAACTTTAGTGTTGGCGAGGACGTGGGGTCAATGTACACAGAGTCATATTCTGGCGATATTTCCACAGGTGATAGACTCTCTTTCTGATTGCTTTGTCCTGTTATTATCTCAGTGAGAAATGTCTCAGCTGATTGGATCTCTTTAAGAAACTTCTCTTGGGTAATTTCTTTGTTCTTTGACTCCATGTTCCCATTGTTTATCTCACAAGGTAGTGACTGAGATCTCTCCGTACCTTGTGTAAAAACATCATCTGCTTCGGCATATGTGGACAAGTCGTCAGGACGCGCATATGGGAAGGGTGTGGTGCCAAAGCGGGACACTGGGATGCCCCCATCGCCATCATATACATCTTCACAATCTGACATTGTGGTGTCAATCTCAGTGAGGAACAAATCCCTCTTTTTAATCCCATCAACTTCTGAGGTTTTATCAGATGCCCAGGTTTTAGTGGCCGAGTCCAGTTCGGTGAGAAGGGACTGGGAGCGTCTCAATCCACTGTCCTTGTCATTATCCTTGCTCCATGAGGTTTCTCCTACATTCGAGTCCAAAGGTTCATTGGAGATTTCTGTCAGGAACAAGTGTATCGGTGACTTCTTAGCAGCTGCAACTCGCTCACGATGCATTTCTGCATCTTCCTCCTTCCAGAGAGCTGGAAGAATTGTGTCAAGACGCGATTGGGTTCGTTTCATTCCTCTGGAGAACAGTTCTGCCGTAGCAGGATCTGGGTCATCAACCAAGCTGATGCATTCGATGATTGTGCCACTGCTGAGTCTACTCGGAGATACAAAAGGGGAATTATAGTCATCTTCTGAGTACGTCGTGCTGGAGGAAGACTTTCTCTCGATTACCGGAATTGACTCTGAGTAAAACATTTTGGAATAGGGAGATTCTCGATCTCCTGGGGACCCGTCCTTTATGTAGCTTGAGTTGTGCAATGACTGCAAACACGTCATGTTCCTGTTAGCGTTCTGCTTCTCAGCATAGTCACAGCCTAGTGGGTCTCTTTCTAAGTGCACCGTGTTCAGATTGTTATGTCTGGGGAATGTTTCACTTGCATAACTGTGAAAGGGATCCTTGTGGGGCCTGTAGTGAGGAGGGAGAGGTGGAGGGCAACTTTGAGGTGGAGAAAATATGGAGTGTCCAGCGGAGGATGGTGGGATTGACGGAGAATGCGACGGAGATGGAGGAAGCCTCGGGTGTGTCCGATTGAAGCCCAGATGATCAAAATTGGATTTTAAGGTTGAACAGCTGCTCATAAACAAGGAATCGGAAGTCTCTGATTTGCTGATGGGATAAGAGGGTGCAGGATAGTGATTTAGGCCATATGAGTGGGCATATATAGGTGGGGGAACAGGTAGGGGACGAGACAGTAGATTGCTGCCCGAAGACATGGACATTGAGCGAGGCTTTGGTGGAAGGATTGGTACTTGGGAAGTCACAGATCCGGAACGTCTCAGGTTTGGATCTCTTTTAACATCTCCGATGTCCACTACTGCATAATCAGTCACTCTGTTACAACCTTCTTTACTGAACTGGACCAGACCCGTGTTTGGCTTCAGGACTTGGACTTCACTAGACCTCACAGTCTGGAGTGTCTGAGAGGCACTCTCTCCAACTTTGTTTTGGTAGGTTGGCTTTCCCTTACCACATGACCCACCGGGAATCTCGACTAATTCCAAATCTCCAGGACTAGCAGAGCCTGTTTGCAAGGCTGATGATGATGACTTCCCTTTAAGATGAGTGGATTTGTCTTGTGGAGTGTGTTCCTCCAAGCGAATGTAGTATTCGCTGGCTAACGAAGGGCTACGTGCGCTAATCACTGGCACAACTGTGGGCGTATCCAAAGACTGCCGATGACCAGAGATGGGTGTCGGTATTGGCTGAGGAGGAGGAAGTGGTTTATAACCCCTCCTACCATGTGCTTTGTCCCAAAAATATTCAAAATTCAATCCCTTGCTTGTCTCAGTGACCGTCAGGATGTCATCAAGCTCATGAGACGAAGGAGGGATCGAGTTCACAGGATCCAGCAGAGGGAAGGAGTTACTGTCCTCTCTGTTGTATCCTCTCTCTTTCTGTCGTTCCCCTGCCGCAGACTGGAAAGCACTGGGGCGAAGTGAGTCCCATCGCCTCTCGAACGATTCTTCGCTTTCTCCTCTCCTCCGTCGGCCGTGTGCTTCCTCATACTCATCTTCGTCCTCGTCCTCTGCCACACTCCTCCGGTTCCTTCCTTGTTCAGCAGCCAGGAGAGAGGAAAGGAGGATGAAGATTTCGTTGACCGTTGGACGCTGCGGAGGTGGAAGCCAGCAGGACTGCATGACCTCGTACCTAAAGAGAGACAAAAGCTAATGTCAATTCACGTGACCAAAGACATTCAACCCTTTGTGTCCTATTGGTCTTTGTTTTAAACCAGTCAAACTGACCAGTAGTCGGCGTGGGAGAGTTTAAGGCGGGGCTGAGCCAGCGTGATCTGTCTCTCCTTGATGACAAAAGTGAGAACTTCTTCATCACTTAAGTGGCGATGTGGCTGAGCTCCAAATTCAAACAGCTCCCAAATCACCACACCTAAGGACCTGTCAATCAAAAACAAACAAAAAACCCGCCAGGGTTAAAGTGATGCTGTAAGCTCTTGTAATTGGTTTATCGTAATAAAAATGTGGCATCAGTGAACCCATTACTAAGAGGATGGGAAAAAAGTGTCCAGAAATTGATACTTGAAAAAACTACTCAGCTGTACACTAACAGGACAGACTTACAAGCCTGGTGTGTCTAATAAATGGGGCATAAAGCTGTGTTAAGACATAAAACCCCAGCAAAGCTGCTGAGCCTAAAAAGCACTACCATCAGCTTTGCAAAGCTGGGGTTACAGTCTTGCTAACCAATCCTCTCAGCATTGGTCCAAACTGGTGGCACATACCACACGTTGCTGGTTTTAGTCTGGTCTGTAACCATTAATTCTCCTCGAAACTCCTCCAGCAGCTCTGGAGCGATCCAGCGCAGAGGAATCCACAACTTGTCTGGCGTTAAGTAATAATCCTCCTGTTTAAAGAACGGAAAAGGAACAAGGACGTATTGGACGTATCAGGCATGATCGGCGCCCCCTTGTTGCTTCCTGCTACTTTCGGACCCACACTTGCTTCGGAATGCATTAATATTATCATAAATAAAGGTTTATCTTGCCGTACCTTATAGTGGTTGTGTGAGAGGCCGTAATCTCCGATACGGACTGTCAGGTCTGAGGTGAGCAGGCAGTTCCTCAGTGCCAGATCGCTACAAAGAAAAAGCTACAAGTTTATTTCCTAAAACGAACAGTAATGCTCCGCAGGCTACACTGTACCACGTGAAACAGACACAAATGATAGTTTCAGGCAAGAAAGTGGTCCAGGGAGCCAGGGAGTGGCAAGAGCCAGAGCCAATCAGGATGCAAAGAGCCTTGGGGGCTTCATTCGTGCTCACCTGTGTATGTAGTTGTTTCCATGAAGGTGCAAAAGACCTGACGTGATCTCGTATGCCATTCGCTGCAAGGTCAAAAGGTCGCGGTTCAGGAGATCAGGCGTCATGCCGTCCGACTTCCTCTGAGCTCTAAGGTATCGCTTGAGATCGCCCTGGAAGCGAGAGGTGTCAAGGGAGGAGATCAAGGAATATCATTTGTGTATAATATACATATATCGATAATTGGCAGACAACAGATCGGACAGTTCGAAAGAGAGATCAGACAGTAAGACGGGCAGTCAGAGACTCGGGACAGACAGGCAGGAGAGTGAATGTGCATTCTCACCAGCTGGCAGAACTCCATAACCAGCAGATAAGGGAGACTCTCACTGCACTGACCCAAACACTGCAGAATGTTGGGGTGGTGGAGACTCCTGGGAGAGAAAGAAAGAAAGAGATAAATAGAGTGAAAGAGCAAGAGAGTGTGAGAGAGACAGAGCGAGGGATGTAACCACAGGTGAGAAAGACAAACACTAAAGTTGGTATGTAAATGGGGTATGGGTCAGTCTTGCTGAGTGTTCAATAACCGAGTTATAACAATAATGCACTTGGTACATCTCGCTCAGTCCGGACAGCAGTGTATACGTTTCCACATTATGACAGGGTAATCCGATCAAACCTGAAATACGATGATTCGTTGCGTTTCAATAAGCAGCTGTGAGGATCACAACACACAACTACACCACGCATAGTCTCCCAAGAGCTATCAGATATTCTGGAGTACTTGCGGTTCAGAGTAAACAAACAGAAGAAGATGGTGATATCAAAAAGTACTTTATCTACGTTTACACGCTATCGCCTACAAAATAGTCCCCTTGCGCAGCAATTCAAAGGTCCCAGAGTTGCTGCCACTTCTGAAAGGTGTCCTGAAAGACTTCTTTTGGTTGAGTTTGGTTTGGTTGGGTGGGTGTGAAAGTGAGTTCGCGTTGTTTCCGGCGAGAACTCTGTGCTCCCTGTGACTGTGTGTGCAGACTCGTGCTGCCATCTGTTGGCATGTTACAAAACTAGTCTCGGAACCATTTGATCATTTTTAAAACTTCTCCTCTGTCAGACATTGTGGAATAAAAAAAAAAAAAAAAGCTATTAAATGACCGTCCAATCAAAGGATGTGGAAATGTTTACGCAATTGGACGCCTGCTAGATGGCCTTGGCATCTGATTGGTTAAAGCAGCATGAACTGTACACTGCAAGAACCCATAGTGTATATTTTTTGAAAGACTCATGACACATAACTTTGAACCCCAGCAACACATGATGTGAAGGCTTAAATCTGATTGGATAAAAAAACTCTAACCTAAACATACACTCCAAGTTCTTGCTGGCCCTGTTGGCCTACCACGATGGCCCCTGACCAATGGAGTGTCCCACCTGTATGGCTCGGCTTCGGCCAGGAACTTGCGCTGCTCCAGAGGACTGGCACTGACCTTCAGCTCTTTAACCATCACCTGAGAGGGGCTGCAGTCGCACAACACCTCGGCCAAGATCACCTGAAGAAAATAGGTTAAGAACAGTTCTAACTTCATCCAGGTCCAGCAGTTCTATGGGAACTTTCTCGATAAAATCTAGAAGTGTGTACCTTCCCAAACCAGCCGTTCCCGATCTCCTGCAGGTAGTTGAGTGTGTGTCGGCGAAAACACTGTGTGCTCGTCCCTGTCCACAATACATCTGTGTGTTATTATTAATGCATTGCATAACTCTTATTATTGTCAGTGTGTGTGTGTGTGTGTGTGTGTGTGTGTGTGTGTATGTGTGTGTGTGTGTGTGTGTGTGTGTGTTTTCACCTGTGCCATTAGGCAGTGCTGAACACGCTCTGTCTCGCAGAGGAAGTGTGTAAACCTCGGGCAGAGACACACATGAGGACGCGCTGTCCTCGGGAACGGGACTGGAACATTCTTCACCGTCAGCATTATCAAACTCCTGAGAGAGAGAGAGAGGGGGGGGGTGGGGTGTAATGAGACACAGAAAGACATAGATAGTAAGACATAGACAGAAAATGAGACAGCAAGAAAAAGAGAGTGAGACCGATAAGAAGGGATAGAGAGCGAGACAAAGAGAGAAAGGGTGAGAGAAGATGAACGAGAAAGAAAGACAGGAGTGATGAGTGAAACAGAAAGAGAATAAGACAGAATAGGAGAGAGAGTGAGACAGAAAGAAAATAAGACAGAATGGGACAGAGAGTGAGACAGAAAGAGAGTGAGACAGGAAGAGAACAAGACAGAATGGGACATAGAGTAAGACAGAAAGAGAATTGGGCAGAATGAGAGAGTGAGACAGAATGGGACAGAGGGTGAGACAGAAAGAGAATAATACAGAAATGGACAGAGGGTGAGACAGATGTCCAGGTAAAACTCACGTTGAAACCGACGCTTCCTCTCTTGCAGCACAGGCAGGTGAGCAGCAGCAGGATGAATGAAACAAGGCCTGAGCAGGACACCAGGATGACCACGTAGGCTGGAGGAGAGAGAGACGCGTCCCGCGAGAAAGACACTGTGACAAGGACGACAGACAGGGAGACGCCAGAGAGAGAAGCGCAAAAATCAAAGCAAATAAAACAAAACGGGGGAGGACGAAGAAAAATGGGGGGGGGGGGGGGAGATTGGGACAGAAGAAGGGACAAATTAAGGACATTAGAAAGGAAACAGGACAAGAGCAGGATGGTAGAAGAAAAGAAGAGGGAAAAAGATATTGAGAAGTCAGATATGGCACCTATTAGTGTTAAGAGAGCAATCAGATATCAGATGAGACGATAAAAGAAAGAGAAAGAGGAAGGTGGTATATATTCCTTTTTTTTAAGGAAAGGTCACTGAGAAGGGAGAGGAGAGTTAAGGTTAGCACTTAGCATTAGCGCTCAGGACAGAAGACAGGAAGTGTCCAATGAAGTGCGCACATTGGCCAGCTGGTAAGAGAAGGAAGGAGAAGAGGAGGAGAACGAGAACGGAGGTTAGCAGGAAAAAAACGCAGGTTAGACTTCAAGGGGAAGTGAAGGAGCTGGAAAGACGCCATCATACGAGACAGACAGTCCGTGTGGTGGTCACTGAAAGGGAGGGGGCGCTATCGGGTCGGTACCGGGCCTGTGTCTGGGAGGAGAGCGGATGGCCGTGTCCCAAAGGCTAGCGTTCAAACCAGAGCACTACAGCTAACCTTAAGTTCTTGCTAACGGATCGTTTTATTATTTTATTACACGTGATAGACATGGTTTTGTCCAACACAGTGCATTGTGGGAAATGCGGTCAATCCCTATGTCTTCTCGAAATACTCTAAAAGACACACTAGTTCTGATTCTAGTTGTAGTTTAATATAAAAACTAGTCCTAAAACACTAGAATTTGGGACAGAGCCAAAGATTTAGACATATCTGGGAAGATACCAAGTGTTATATAGAGGGGGGGATTTTTTTTTATTTTTTTTTTTTTATGAGTACCTCGACTGGCTTGTGTGTGTGGACTGAACCATCTGTGGAAGAGAGAAGGGAAGGATGCACCGTGGTTAAGGTTAAAAATGTACAGCATGGAAATCTCTCTTTCGTACACACACAATACACACAACACACACACACACACACACACACACACAAACACACACACCTACACACACCTACACACACACAGAAAAGCACCTGAGATTTCAGTGATGAATCATTTAATTGTTCACATTAAAGTGTTCATTAAACTCAAATGTACTACAGCAAAAGAAAACATAGATAGAGAGAGAAAGACATAGAAAGATAGAGAGAGAGAGAGAAATAGAGAGAGAGAGAGAGAGAGAGAGAGAGAGAGAGAGAGAGAGAGAGAGAGAGAGAGGAAA